>NCQV01093887.1:0-11986 GCA_002740545.1 Lophocereus schottii | reverse complement strand
ACTCGGGGGGGTCGCCGCAGTGAGGAGGGAAGAAGCCACAAGGGAAAATTACTATGTTGCCCTTGATTCATACTCGATAACGCTAATCTACTTCGTAACCTGATTTCTAAACCCAAATCGATAATATGATCCTTCATCAATTGTTCGTTCCCAAATATCTCTAGGTTCGATTTAATAACATCGAACTGTTTCTAAGGTTGACAACCTAATCGTATTTGGGTTCCTAATCAATTTAGTACTCATTAGTAACCGCTAATAACGCTAATTTTATCGAAAGATTTTCAATACTAATAATAATAACATTATTATTGACGGCAAAACTATTCTTTTTAATAAAATCAGCGCTCACATGGGCACATAGAAAATAATTTTAGCCACATTGCTAATAAAATACGGTTTTTATAACATAAAAGGCATCAATTGCTAAATCATCAGTCGAATTTCCAAGTCTCTAATCCCAAACCGAAGTATTAATATAATCGCTAGTCCACTTACTCGCCCTTGATTATATTAAGGATCGATTTAGTAAATTATAGAACTTTTTAATAAAACAGATATAGGTTAGCAATTATTAAAATAAAATAAAATTCTCTAACCCAACAGGCATAATATTCATTAAGCAAGTACGATGAAACTCCGGGTCTCACAGAATCCCTTTTCCAAGTGGGGATTTCTGAGGGTCGTAGTTCCCTCACAGGATGCTGATGCTCTGCTTTAACTTTCTAGCAGGTGCATTTATCCACATATTTTGTAACGTCTTTCTTCATATTATTCCACTAGAAATATTGTCTCAGATCTCTGTACATCTTGGTGCCTCATGGATGCACCGAATAACGAGTATTGTGAGCCTCTTCCAAGATCTGCTTCCACAATCCTTCATTTTTAGGCACACATAAACGAGTCTAGGACCGCAGGGCCCTATCCTCGTGCATTACAAATCCCGAGGACTTCCCTTTTTCTAAATTTTGCTTTATTCTTTGGAGTTCAGGATCACTTTCCTGGTTCAGTCGAATTTCTTCCCCTAGGGAAGACTGTACGATAAGTACTGATAATTGAGCATTTATTTGCCCATGGGACATTAATTGAATCCCAAAGTCCTCAAGTTCTCTCAAGAGGCTCAACTGAGTAATCACCACAGTGTTTGAGTTATGTTGCGCCTTCCTACTCGGGACATCCATCACCACATTTGCTTTACCAGGATGATATTGAATCTACAAATCATAGTTTTTAAGTAACTCAAGCCAACGCCGTTGCCTCAAATTGAGCTCCTTCTGGGTGAACATATACTTTAAACTTTGATGATCAGTATAGATCTTGCATGATATCCCATATAAATAATACCTCCAAATTTTCAATGCAAAGACCACGGCTGCTAACTCCAGGTCATGGGTAGGGTAGTTTTTCTCATGCGGCTTGAGTTGTCTGGAGGCATAAGTTACGACTTTGTCTTCTTGCATCAGTACACACCCCAGACCGTTCTGCGAAGTGTCACTATAGAGATTATACTCCTTTCCTTCCATTGGTAACATTAGAATTGGGGCAGTAGTTAGTCGCTGTCTTAGCTCTTGGAAAGCTTTCTCACATCTTTCTGTCCATTCGAACTTCGTCGCCTTCTTCAGTAAATTGGTCAGTGGTGAAGCTATTTTTGAAAAGTCTTTAACGAATCTTCGATAGTAGCCCGCTAAACCCAGAAAGCTTCTAATCTCCGTGACATTGGTAGGGCTTCGCCATTATGTGATTGCTTTGACCTTCTGGGGGTCGACTTTAATTCCTTCTTTTGTAACCACATGTCCCAAAAATACCACTTCCTCCAACCAAAATTCATATTTCTTTAATTTGTCATAGAGTTGATGCTCCCTCAAAGTTTACAATACTGTCCGTAATTGATCAACATGTTCCTCCTTGTCCTTAGAGTAGATAAGGGTCTCATCTATGAACACCACTATGAACTTGTCTAAATCGGGTCTGAAAATGCTATTCTTGAGGTCTATGAAGGCTGCAGGAGCATTAGTGAGGCCAAAAGGCATCACTATGAAGTCATAATGACCATACCTAGTCCTAAATGCTGTCTTTAGAATGTCGTCAAGCTTAATCCTAAGTTGATGATACCCTGATCTCAAATCAATCTTAGAGAACACTCCTGCTTCTTGTAGTTGATAAAAAAAGTCATCCATTCACGGCAGAGGGTATTTGTTTTGATGGTAAGCTTGTTCAACTCCCTGTAGTCAATACATAGTCTTAAGGTTCCATCCTTCTTTTTGAGAAACAATACTGAGGCACCCTATGGTGACACACTTGGCCTAATAAAGCCCTTCTGTAACAACTCATCTAGCTGAATCTTTAGTTCCTTAAGCTCAGTAGGGGCCATACGATATGGGGCTTTAGAAATAGGTTGGGCTCCAAGAATTAATTCGATTCCAAAATCAATTTCCCTCTGCGGGGGTAGTCCTGGTAACTCCTCAAGGAAAACATCTTCAAATTCACAAACTATAGGTATATTTTCTGCTTCCTTTCTTGTTTTTTGGGTGTCAATAGCATAATACCAATAGCCAATATAGCACTGATATAACAGCTTACTTGCTTTCATAGCGGAAATCAAAGGACATGATTTTGCCTCTCTCTGCCCATAAAAACACACTTTTCTCCCTTTTTCATCTTTCAAGTTAACCTTAAGATCTTCACAGTCGATTTGGGCTCCATAAGTGTGCACCAACTCATTCCCAAAATGATGTCAAAATTAGATAAATCAAATTGAATCAAATCCACAGGGAAGGTGGTTCCACCAATGGTGATAGGAATAAGTCTATAAGAGAGGGGGCACTCAACCACAGAATCATTGGGTAGCTTAATTCTATATTTGGTTTCCATCCTTCTATTCTCAAGTCTCAATTGTATAGCAGATCGGGTGGATATAAATGAATGAGTGGCGCCCGAATCAAATAATACATAAAATGGCTTTGAATTTAAAAAGAGAATTCTAGTGACTATCGTACCAGACGTAGCAGCTTCCTTTTTGTTAATCACAAACGCCCTTCTTGCAACTGCAGGCCTTGAAGGTCGGGGTTCCTGGTGGAGCAGAGCCAAGGGTTTTGCTGCGCCCTCGTCTACAGCTTTTAGTCGTCGGGAGCATGCAACAATGAGATGTTCAGGAATTCCACACCACATGCATTTGTTGGTGCCAACTCGGCATTCAGGAGTAGTGTGATTGGTTCATCCACACTTCTTACAGGGCTCTGCAGAGCTTGTAGGATGGCTCTTGGGAGGAGCAAGAATGGGTTTCTTTTTATTTACACTCTCACTAGGACCTCCTCACTTGATCCCTTTCCTCTTCTGATTGATCAGGTTCAAGGCCCTCAACTCCGTCTTCACACACTCCACTTCTGCGGCTCACTCGTACAGCTCTTGGTAAGTCAGAATTGGTTGCCCAGCTAACTAATTCGGAATGTAGAAGGCCAAACTCTCCTCAAACCTCCTCATCTTTAACCTTTCAGATGACACAAATTCAAGGACAAACCTAGATAGTTCTGTGAACTTACTAGCATACTGCATCACTGATATACTGTCGCTCATTTTCAACTCCATAAATTCTTTTTCCTTTTGCTTTTGCACTACAACTGGGTAAAATTTCGTCCTCAACTCTGCTAAGAATTTATTCCAGGTGAATTCAGGCGCTACGAGCCCACCCTTAACAATGTTCCACCAAATATCAGCTTCACCTGACAAATAATACGTCCGAATGTTTATTTTCTTTTCCTCTGGTACCTCAACTACTGTGAAAATTTTCTCCATTCCCCTTACCCATTCCTCCAATACCACTGGATCATAATTCCCATCATACACTTTAGGGTTGCGCCGTGCTACCCTATCTGCCAATTTATCCTCTTTAAGAGGGGTTTCAGCAGGTACCTGGGGGATCCGCTTCATTAATTCAGCAACTATGGTTGGCTAATAACTCGGTTTTCCTAAGTTGCTAGCTAATTCAGAGGGCAACGGTGGCGTGTCACCATGTTGTGGCTCCTGGCATGAGGCTTGATCACCCAATCCCTAGCCTTGCTCCAAATTATCCTCTACATGAACCTCCATGTTGTTTTATACTGACTCAGACATTCTGATCATACATTAAATGAAACAATTCAAACACTTGAACCTTCAGACATATAAGATAAACATGCCCAAGAAATTCATAGAAGATGGCTCAAAGATTATTTTATAACTCAAAGCATCGTCATTTCATTTCATAATGGCTTACTTGCATACATAGCTGCTGATTTATATACATAAGCAACAAAAGCATATTACATATAGCTGAGTAAGCAAGTCAAGCTTTGACTCCTACCCTAACACTAAACACTAAATAGCCCCTAGACGCTAAATCCATCACATGACCAAAAAGAGGTATGATCCATGTCATTACGATCGGAGAGGATTGGACTAACTATATACAATGTCAGATGCCACACAAAATATAACTATCCTATCCAACCATACCATTTATACATACCGGACTCCAAATGAAAACCACTACACGAACCCCTAGAACCACCTAATGATCCCTGGATGGATCGTAATCCGGGTCAGACTCATCATCAGGTTCTTCGCCTAAATTGAAGCTGCTAGTAGATGCCTCTGACTCAGCATCACCAATCTCCTGCTGGACCTGTTGCTCCTGCTCATCCTGTAACTCCACCATCAACTCATCAGCCCACCTCATCAATGTCTTGATCCTCCTCGGGATCATCCTTCTCGGGATCATCCTTCTCTCCCTGGTGGCCCTCATCCTCAGAACTAATCACCACTAAATCTGGGGTGTCGGGGAGATCTATCACCATGTGAGCCTCCCCAGGGCTATCAAGCATCAGTGGGGTACCTGGTACTAGCAGGAAGGGTGGCCCCTATGCTGGTGCAGGGGCGAGGGTGGCCCCTGTGCTGGTGCTGGTGCTGGGACTGCAGGTGGGGGAGACGCCTGATGTAGTAGAAAAACATGTTGTAACATCTCCATGGTGATCCCTCTTTGATCAAACTCTTCCCTTAATAGTAACCCCGTAGCAAGAGTAGTCCATGCCTCCTGAGCCTGAAACCTAAGCCCATCTAAGCCTGGGTTCCCTGTTATCATAAAGTCATAATAATGATGCCTAAACTCCACCCACTGGCCAACCAGGGGTAAGGACCAAAGCAGTCTCCGCGCACGGACCATAATACTGCGAAATTCAGAGTAAAGGTCCTGTGCATGAGCCTCTATACTATCCTATAGCAGTGCAATGTGAGCAATCATGGATCCACTCGGCAACATATTAACGCCACAAGGGTTCATCTAACAAAGAAAACACATATATGAGAGGCATACATATCCATAAATAAGGAACATGCAAATGAAAGCAATTTGCATTCTAATATCGTTACTACACTCCTAATATCACTCTAGCAATATACGATAGCCCCCTCACGATAACCATTCTAACCCTATAATTTCTAACTCTACCTTCCTCAAGAAAATCTCAACCTGGACTTGATACCAAATCTGTAATGCCCCAAAAGTACAAGATTTGTTACTTGCATTCACTTGCTTAAGTTCACCAATTAACAATAATAACCCAATGAACCGCGCGTTACCACCATCCAAAAAGGACGAAGCTTCCCTTATATAAATGCAAACTTAGCCATAAAACCAAAGTTTACCCTCAAAAGGGCATTCACACCATTACAACCATTCAAACCATTTAGTTATATATAGAAATGGTTCTAACGTCCCAATCATTTCAAGGATTACACCAAAAACATAATTCAGTTCAAATATACAGTTTTAATATCAAAATACATCACAATATGATATGATAGCATCTCAGCACTCATACACCACCAGTCACATGGACAGTCCAGGCTCACTTATCACCTTCCGCCGTCCTGCCGTCGAATGGTAGTTCACTGAACACTTCCCTAAAACAAACATAAAAACATTTCGAACTGTGAGCCAAAGCTCAGTACATGCATTCCTATAATGTTAAAGATACACTGAAAATTTGTTTGGGCCAACTTTGCAATTCATTTTAATTTTAAAATAGGGAATGAATTGAATATAAAACTAAATTGCTAACTATTATCTAATAGTGCACCCCTTCGTAATTGTTACGATCTGTGAATAGGTGTACACCTGCCAAGCTGATCGGAGGACCTGGCCTGAAGCCGTGCGGGTAACTGGAGGGCAATGCCCTGGAACTGATAACTGATGGGGTCACTAATTATGTGATAAAGCACTGATTAAATTGATTCATTAATGTACTTACCAAAACATTATGATTTCAACAAACACATGCTGATTTCTAAAGATTCAGGTAATGAACATACCTGGAAGTTTTAAATGCAAGTTCACAGAATAATAAGATGCACAAAAGTAGAGAGAATGAAAGCTTAGGCCTTGATTCTGTTCAAAATATCATTATTGGTACATGAGGTCAGAAACGGGCTTGTTCTTATAAATGATGCCTATAACTAAAACTGGCTTATAAAGAATCTTTACAAACCAATTAATAGATTAAACTAATATGATGAAACTATACAAACCATAAAAATGTGATTTAAGGCACGGGAGCAAGTTCAGAGTAAAAGGGCTTATAAAGAGGGTACGGAAAAAATAATTTACAACTTATATATACTTCTGACCTCGAGATGAGGCCTAAGACCCCAATATGAAAATCTTACGAAGTCCTCTAAAACTTTCATTGAGGACACAAAACATGATTCACATGATAGAGTTCCTAAAATGGGACTAGAACACTAACATGTAAGTTTTGATTCCATCCTGCATAGTGTTAGTGAAATGACCATAACGTTTTCCACAGACCTCGGATTAATGCAATTAAAGAGCAATTTTAAAGCTAACACACTGACCTATCTACCCACCAAAAAGCACAATTTTTGGCTGGGCCGATCATAACTAGTTTCATCTAAACTTTTGTTCTATTTTTCTAGAAATTCCAGCCTCACTGTTCGAGTTTGTTCCCTAACTTTTCACACAAATCCTCAACTTAAATCATTCCTTGGAAGCATGTAAATGCACTTTGGTCCATCCCAACATCATACAAAAGCACCACACTCAATTTGACTTCTTATTCATATCCAATAAAGCTCATTTTCTAGTCACAACTACACATACTTCAACTTTAACACTAGTTTGGTCCAAACCATGCATTCTTGGATAAAACGCTAACTTAAGGTCAACTTGAACTCACTCCCATCATTTCAAACCACCATAAGCATCATAATAAACTTCAATAGATTAAAAGATGATCAAAATCAAGGATAAAACAATCAATATCCAACACTTAAACATGAAGCTTGTATGATTAAGAAGTAACCCTAACCCTAGCATCATCTAACTTCAACTCCACCATGATCCATCACCTAAATAATGCTTAATGCAATCAAAACAACATGATCCACCATTAAAACAACCAAAACAACAGGCAAAGCCAAAATCCAAAGAACAAGATTGAAGCCACTTATTTTGAGGTTGAAACAAGTGGAGATAGAGATGATATTTGGTGATTTTAAGGGTGGAAGATGATAGCCGATGGAGGGAGGTGGTTGGAGATTGCAACCCTTGCTGGGGGCTGGCTGAAAAGTGACCGAAAATCACCAAAAGAAGGGCTGAGCTATTGCTGCTAGCCATGGGGAAGAGAGTGGGAGGAGAAAAGAAGAGAGAGAATATCATTTGCATTTACTTAGTGCAAAGTAAAAGCTTAGGCAATTAAATACTTGGCCGAAATTTAATCCCCAAAAGCTACTTTTACCAAGTATAATTAAGGCCTAATTAAGGGTAATTACCTAAACAAATAGGGTTAAGTCTTGGTGGACCGAAATTGGCCTTAAAGGGGCTCGGGTTCAAAAACTAGCTCAAACTGAGTGCGCTTGAAAAAGTTTTTTTTTTTCCCCAAAGCTCGAGGTTAAATGTTTGTGGTGTCATGAAAAATGATTAAATCACTCAATTCATAGATATCAAGGCCTGATAACGATCTCTAGAATTTGATAAGAACAAAAACCCGAGTTATAAGATGAGGGCCCATTTAAATTCTCCCAATTAAAATGACAAAGAAAATGATGATTTAAATGCGATAAAATTAATTACATAGATTTATGACATGAATTAACATGATTTAGGGTCAGACTATTACAGTTCTTATGAATTCTCAGTCATAGGTTGTCAGAACACCATGTTGTGTGAATTCTTGGCAAAAGCATCATTTAGGATCGTGCATGTTTTTATTATTATATCAAGCGTCATAACTTTTGTCCTTTCATATTTCACAAATAGTGTTGTTCAACTTGCCACTAATTCAATTCTCCATAGCTTTTCCTCGAACACCACGTAAATCTGTTGGCTTTGTTAATTCTTTGGCTTCCAATTTAGTATAGGTTGGGATGACTTTTATAAATTTATATTTGAGAATCAGCTTGCCAAAAGTCTTCCTATATAAAGTTATTTAAGTTCAATAAATCCTATGCAAATGCTTGCCTTTACTAATTGACAATTCCTATTGATTGCATTGTTTGAATTCTTTCTTGAGGAGGATGTCATAAAGTATATGTTTTCTTGTTTCTTGAGTCTTCAATTCAATGACTGTGGTCTTCCTTGTTGTAACTTATACGTGAGTATACCTACCTCTATTTTCTTTCATATGCGAATTGACCCTAACCTAGGTATTCTCTACTCAATCTATCTCATATCCAACCATTTCCTTAACGTTCTGTTAGTGCCACCTGATTTTAGTATTTTATATTTACATCCCCTTTCGTTTATCAAAAGTTTTAAATTTTATATTTTCTTAAAATCGCTTCTATGAGCCTCATAAAATTAGCCTCTCTACTAGATATGCCTGTAAAGATAAGACTGTCTACAACTGGATCACAATAGATCTTGCAAAAACGGGACCCACATTGAGAGCAGGAGTAATCGTAGTTGTTGTTATTCATTAACATTCCCCTCCTCCTCTGTCATTCTACTTAAAAACCGGTGTGCTTTATGATAGTATCATCATTAACAATTGTTGGATACTTTTCTATAATTTTATTCTTCAACCATGTAGTAGAGCACTAGTTGCGAATTTAAACTAGCTTGTTGTTTGTACTTCAACCATGTAGTAAAAAACTACTTGAAAGTTTAAACTAACTCACTTGGTTAACACCATTCTGCCTACACTATGATCTGACCAACCATCTTGTTTACATGCCTTGTATGCTATTTTATCCTAGCAAGCAATATGAGACCACTCAAAATCTTTTCCCATAACCAATGAATTAATGTTCATATGAATTTATATGGTGTTGAACCATAATATTTGGCAATCCTTGTTATAGTGAAAGTACAGGTGTACTTCGTTGTTTTCGTATATGATTCTGCTATCTTTATAATGGTATTAAGCTTATTAAGCATATCACTACCAACTGTTTTATACCAATTAATCTAATGTTCTTTACTCTCATATTTTAAAACAAAGTACGTTCAGCCTATTTCTAGAACTCTTTATGAGGAAACTTTGACTGTAAGAACAATATGAGCATGCAGATTGTTAGGTTCAAAGACCTAAGTGTTATTGGAGTTCATTATAGACCACTTTTGATGTGCTTTCATAAGTTATAAGGGAGGGAGAAATTAAATACGTTATAAAGGAGGGAGAAATTAAATGCAAAGACTAGTGTAAGAAATAAAATTATATGGATCTCACTTGATATATGAAGTTAGGTATGAGCATTTGATATATAAGACAAAGTGCTTTAGTTGGAAACAAAATGAAATTTGATAATCCTTCAAGGGTATTCTAAGTCCTCAATTCACCCCACGTATTTTGTGCTCTCAAATAGATTCTATTATCCTAAACTTCTGCAATATAGTGAATGGGATGTAACAAAATATCAAGTTGAAAAGTCCTCGATGACATGATGATGGTGGGCTTGGTATATTGGTGAATTTTTCCATATGAAATTGAGAGTAGAAACTCTATGAGATTATATAAAGAGGTGAACACAAAGTTCTATGCTTGATGTCATGGCAACCTTCTCTAGTGCCACTCATTTAAAACTTCTTCCCATTTTATCTCAAACATAATATTGCCACAATTCATCATGTCTCCATCTATATAGGAGAGTACATACTAGACTAAAGATGCATAATAACATCAAAAGATGTAGAAAGTGTCAGGATCGCTAGGCGTAAAGGTGAATACTAGAATCCCTAACTCTTGACAAGACCATGTGATGCATATAAACATGGAAAATCAAAGTTATCATCCACATTTAAACCTTAAAAAAAAAAAATAAAATCTAGGGGTACATGAAAAAACTTACCATCTTTCACCCCAACTCAAGTTTGTTCATTACAAGTGTCGAGGACAAAACTTATTTTAAGTGGAGAAGAGTATAATAGCCTGAACCTCGTTGATATTAATAAACTTAAATAATGCTTAAGTTAACCAAATACAAGGCACATACTTCAAATTGACATTTACAAATGTTGGTTTTGTAAGACTGAAATGATGTTAGATCCCTTTGGTGAAATATATCACTCTATGCATATTTTAAATATCTAATTCAATAAATTAATCCAAAATAAATAGTAGATGGTAAATGGTAAATGCTAATAAGAATTTGATCATTGTGGAGCCGTGTAATAAAACACTTAAGCACATATACATGCAATATATAGGAGTGCAGAATATAAAATAACAATAGTGGTAGTGATAGTAATATTAATAAATGATATAAATGTTATGGTTACAATAAACTCAAATAAAAAGGAGTAAGATCAAAATTATAAGATAAAATAAATAAGATATGGCACACCCTGGGGAATAAGAATGCAGACCTATATCATAACCCAATTGATGTTAAGAGAAAAAGAAAGGGAACTATTTGAAATTGAGTTACGGAAGATATTAAAAACAAGCTAGTAACATGAAAGAAAGAAAATAAAGACATAAATAAAAATTAGCATATGTGGTAAGGGGAGAGAAAAATTTTGATCTACTTAAGATAAAAACTAGCCAGCACCGCCTTCCAATAGTCGAAGCCATGCCACGATAGCTCCCCCTTGTTTTTTCTCAAGTCCGTTGTAATTATGAGTTAAAAGACTAATTGGAACCTCTATCTTTCACCATTCAAAACCATACTTCTTGTTTCTAAAAATTGACACGCAAAGTTAGATGTAATACAAAGAATGAAGAATTTTTCAACTGACTTTCTGTGTCAATGATGGGAACTGTAGGTACTTTGCACGATTCATTTGGGAAGTTAGAATAAGGTTGTGGGATACTAAGAATATGTTGATCCAAGTTTGAGTGGTTTGAGAATGTGGAGCACTTGGTTATGTATTTGAATAAAATGAGTAATTTGTAAAGAACTTGAATATGTGAATTTGAGATGCGGAGGTAGAGGCTAGCATGAAGAAAGAGATAAAATTTTGGGTTAAATTGTGGATTTGTAATTATTATAAAGTTTTTGTGATAATTGGAATAGTAAAAAATCCTTTAGTTTATTAATGAGAGTTGAACAAGAAGTAAATATTGTGATGGGTGGATATAGAGAGTTGAACTTAGGGCAAGTGTAGGTTGTCGAATCAAGAATTAAATAAGGCTAAAAAGTAGAGGCTGATTCAAAAGACAACTAGCATCAATTGGTACATCCAAAAATATGACTTTTGGTATGGAAGTCACCCATGAGTTACATTTCCAATAGCTTTAGAATTGCTTGCTTTGGAGTCGCATAAGTCAAGTTATGAGTAATTTACTAAAACTATGTAGATTGTATATGAGCTATGCACAGTTTGATTTAAGTCCACTTTTGGAGGCCTTCTTTTGGTTTTTGTACGTTCCACTTTGAATGAAAGCCATGGTGGATTTCCCTATCTTTTAATATTGGGGTTTTAGGCCTGAATCTGAGATTGGAAGAGAAAGACATGAATTTTCTAAGTTGACCATGAAAATTGTCCAAAATTCTC
>NCQV01093881.1:0-11960 GCA_002740545.1 Lophocereus schottii | reverse complement strand
CATGTGTCCAATGACTACTTAGGTAACCTTTAGATTTACTATGTTCGGCTTAAAGGTCTCAAACTAAGGATATAGGTGCATTGAGCTTACTTATCCTACTATTAATCATGTGCTTGTACGTCATATTATTCATAATCATTTCTATAAGTCCTTGTACATTTTGGCTAAGATCTCCGCTAAGATTCGCAAACTTAAAAATATAACTCATAGTAGGGGTAAGGTGCTCATTGATCTAGGTTTAGGTACCCCTTCAGACATACATTATTTGATAGTTTCACAAACATGGAATTGACGTCCCCATGCCATTCTTGATTTAGTCTATGGAATTGACGTCCCCATGCCATTCTTGATTTAGTCTAAGGTCCAAAGATTAACCCTTGCATTGAGCCCCACATGCTTGTGATCGAATAGTTGGCAACTTTCATACTTATTACTTGTTGGATTTCCCACTCATGAAGACTAGAAGGTGGGAATGTATAAGCATATGAAAAGGGTAGGTAGTAGTCAAATAAGTTGCCGTTCATTTTAAACATGTGGGTCGTTAAGTAGTCAAATAATGGGTGGCCACAAAGACAGGATGTGACTAGGGCATGACAAGGGATTTGTCAAAAGAACCAATATTTTCAAGAATAGATAAGAGGTTTCAACATTAAGTAAAAAAGAAGTTCAACAGGATATTGATGGCACCAAACAAGCATGTTGACCAAGGGCGAATGAATCAATTGAATGATAGTGAGAATTGAGCATTCCCTAAGCATCACTACTAAGGCGACTGACATTAGTCTGGACACAAGCCAGTAGCTGAGTAGCATATATGACTGTTCACACCCTTTATGCAAATGAATGGGGGTCTTGAAGATGATATCATGTATGACGATCATCATTCACGAGAAATGGAATCCTTTGAGCACACTATTTCGAGAATAGATGATGGGCTTTAGTAATCAAAGTTAAAAAAAAAAAATCACTTACATCTAATAAAGTCGTTTCGTTTGTTCAAGTGAAAAAAGCTGTACGAACATATTCTGAATGGGATGCAGCATTAATCAATACACAGTAGTATATTCTCAACATAGTAGGGAAAACTTTCACAATTGTCAAAGACATTAGGGTAAAACAATTATTTACGGTCCAAGGGTAATGTATTCAATTGCATGTTGCAAGATCCAAGGCACAAGCACACTAAGGAAAAAGCACAACTGGTCTTGAGGATTTATAAGCCCCTTAAGATATGAAATAGAAAAGAGTAAGCAATGAAATAAGGAAAGTAATTTTTAATTAATTTTTTTAAACGATAAGACTTGTGCATACTAAGTTAAATGACATCTATAATTCATGAAATTAAGAAATATGACAAATGTTAAGGGGCAACACGCCAATGTTGGAGACAAGTTTTATTTTTGAGATCTATAAAGGCTAAACAAAACCTCTCAGATAGATAGTCTGGATCAAGAAATTCTAGACTTTTGAAGAAATACTATTGATAACCCTAATAATGATGACTAATGGGTGACAATCAGAGTCAGGCATTCTTGAAGGACAAAAAGTATTACTATAAGAAAATTGGACGAACATAATTGCGGACATAAACATGTTAAGAATTGGTGACAATAAGAATCAAATGTTTCCAAAGGTTAATGGCAAGAAAGAAGACCTTAATTTTGAAAGCCAAACACCTGGTCGGAATGGATAATTTAAGTGGTTGATGGAATGAATAATGGACAAGTCAAGCATTATTACGTGCCAACAGTGGAATGTACAACAAAATGATCCAAAAGAAGGTTGAAAAATTATCTCACTGCATAAGAGAGTGGCCCCCAAAAGGATTCCCATCTAAAGGTCAGGATGTTCTAGTGGCTCTTGGTCAACATGAATAGAAGTGGTTATAAACAAACACTTTTACAATTGAGATGAAATTCAAAGGCAAAATTGGGTGCAGATTGGCAGAACGGAGGCTTTTGCAAAAGTAGCTTTGAAGGAATCACTTGTATTTTTGCATGATAACAAGGGTGTGAATCATTATTGGTCCCAAGTCATTCAGAAGGACCAAGGAGCATCATTAATGCATCAAGGTCATAAGAATGAAAGGCTAGTATGAGCGCTATAGGTAAACATGGTGAATAATGTAAACATCAAGCTAATTTTGTACTTAAGCATTGCTATAGGACTCCAGCAGTGCCTCAAAGATACATTTAGCAACCCTGGAGAGTTACGAAAAAGGGTTGTACATATTACAAAATGATCGAAGAAGCTTTATTTGTCAGGTTTTTCCACTCATATTCTCTAAGATGATAGACAAAATCCCTTTATAGGTAATACATTCAAACGTTAGCAAAAAAAGAAGTAACAAGAATTCAAAGTTGGTCATGAATAAGGGACAAGATGTTAATACTGAAAGAAGAGTTACAGGAAGTAAACTGAGTCATAGTAATTAAGAAGAACTAAAAAGATGCATTTCAAGTTGACTTTCTAGTTTGACAAAAAGAATAATGTCAGGAATGACTTAATGGTGGAGATGGTTTCAAATAAAATACTACTAGGACAACTAAGCAATTTTATGAAGCAACGAGTTAATATGACTTAGAGAGAATGTATGGATTAGGTTGCATAAAATTCAAGGATGTCGAATGAGCAATTGATAAGTGATATATTGAATCTTATAGATAAAATTTTCAATGACCGAACAAGTAATTATTCACAAGGACATACCATCGACAACCATGGTAAGTCTTAAGTAATGAAATTAGAAATATCCCGGTAAACCATAATTTTATAACGAGCTTGACTCACTTGAGTCCTTGGGATAAAAAAGATTCCAATATGTTTAACTTACACAACAACACAAAGAAGGCCGATATTAGCTTCCACAAAGTGGCTTCTCTAGCAAATCAAGCACATGACAAGTTTCATATATTGTTTTGAGTAGATATAGTATATTATTACTAATGTTCAAGGAAGAAAATACATGAGTGTACATTACTAGTAGATAGTAAGTTGACGAGGAAAATGAGATTAAATAGCAAAAGAATTAAGGTTATTGACAGGAATATAAGACACTTACATGAGATTAGAAATGAATATAATACAAAGTAGCATCATCATAGTCACTTGCAAGGGGAAGAGGTGAAGGAATCTAACTCTATTGTCATTACTCAACACAAAGATCGTGATCCATAAAAGGCTTCGACGGAAAGAAGTTATTTTTCGAACATAATACGAGTACGACAATTAATCTTTCAAAAGGACAAGGAATCAATGTGTACTAAGTGAGATTAAGAGCTGGGATGCGTTGAAATAGGGCTTAAATCTTAGAGCAACTAGTTTTGCTTAGAAAAGCATAGTTTTTTGATGAAACAACAACAATCTTGTTAGATTTCATATTTGCTCACTCTGTTCTGGTATAAATTGGTACTGGTCAATATAAAGCTACCATATGATTGGTATTGCCAAATTTGGCTCGAAAGGTGTCTAGCCTCCTAACCTTTAAAAAAACATCAGTGGTCTCACTGGTATTGTGATCTTGTGCTGCCAACCCAAATTGACATTATAATAGCATTTTGAATATAATTCCTGAATCTTATTGTGCATCTAGCAGAACTCCTGTAGTAATCATGAAGTGCTCGGTTACACGCATACTATATCATTGCCACTATTCCATTACTAGAACCTCTAAGATTTTACTTGACTTGTGGGATAGTTAAAATTAGATGCTACTAGGTCAGTCTATTCTCCTGTATGTCACGTTTTTTCCCTTGGTTTGTGTATGTGTCACTACATAAGAAATCCTTAAGCATTTTACACCAATAGTTCATAATAAACATAGCTTAAAACATTTTTAAAGTAACCATCTTTTATCAATCTTACACCCTTTCCCAATAAGCATTGTACTTTATTAATAAGTCAAACGTTAATTTTCTTGCAATGATTGGTTTCACTTTGACTTCTCCTTCTTTCTTACATTGTTCGTAAATCTACTAATCAATGTGTCCACATCAAATCAATTATTAAGATTTCTCAGTTGGCGCTCTATTAACTCTATACCCCTTCCGACCTCATCAATATTCTTAGAATGTCAACCCCTCTTTACCGCTATTCCACAGTGATACTTCCGCATCAACTCTTTCTTTTCCCTTCCCCCCTTAGGCCATACTATGCATACCTCATTGCAACCACATTTCTACTTGACTATTAAGTAAATTATGCGATTCAACTTAGAATTTCCTCAAGTGTCTTATTCCATTGTTTATCATTGATGTTCAAAGTAATCTCACATACCCCAATTAAGATTTACCTTGACCATAAGGCGTAGCTCCAATCATAGTACCCTAAGTTGTCCTAATTTTTGATCCGTGTATAACTTTCTTCATTCTTCAATTTTTCAAAAATTCTCAAAAGCAACCCTCCTCATGTTAGCTCAATATCCCCAATCAGTAAACAACAATTAATGATCCTAAATGTCCATAATTTGCCCTCAAAAACCCCAATGAAGTAGTACTTAGGAGTTCATTACCTTTTACATGACATTGTTGGCTTCATAGTATTAGTCAATGAGGGCTCTATCCTCCTAAAATTTGAAAGTTTAAAAATATTTTTAAAAATTAAAAATACAAGGGCTTTGTCCCTTTTGATTTTGAAAACCAAACATTAAAAGTTTTAGAAAACGAAATATGAAGGTTCTGTCCCTTTCAATTTGAAAACTAAAAAAAAATTTTTGAAAATCAAAATACGAGGATTTGTCCCTCTCAACTTTGAGAACTAGACACTAATAATTTGAGAAACCAAAGTATAGGGCTCTATCCATTTTGATTTTGAAAACTGAAAAAGATTCTTGGAAATCAAATTGTGAGGGCTCTGCCCCTCTCGATTTTGAAAACCAAACGTGGAAAAAATTAGATACTAAAATATGAGGCTCTGTCTCTCTTCATTTTAAAATATATATGTCCACGCGATGCACTAGGAGTTGAAATCCCGTTGAGAAAAAAATAATTAAAGACAATCGGAGTTCATCTGTTCATGCCTTACCATATGAGTTGAAACGATTTAAAACATTCGGGGTCCATCCATGCCTCAAGTGTCAGAAAGCCGGTTGAGAAAAAAAGGGCTTTAAAACAAATAGAGGCACCTCATTTGCGTAAAAAAATTGAGGCTTTCACCTGGAGGCCTTTTACCTGCTTAAACAATTTGAGGCTTGAAAGCCTTGTAGGACATGGGCCGGCCTTGGCGACCGGCTTGAACTGCAGGTTAGTAGGTCAAAGCTCTTTGAACTGGACCACCTATTTTAGTAGATAAGGCTCGGTGGGTTGAGTCGTGGGTGG
Source organism: Lophocereus schottii (assembly GCA_002740545.1). Lineage (NCBI taxonomy): Eukaryota > Viridiplantae > Streptophyta > Magnoliopsida > Caryophyllales > Cactaceae > Lophocereus > Lophocereus schottii. The sequence goes on along the minus strand of NCQV01093881.1, from coordinate 6,645 downwards.
AATGAGGTAAACACTTTATTTACATTGTAACATCAATAATTTTTGTTAGGCCTAAAACCCACCCACACTGCAAAAAAAAAAAAAAAAAAAAAGAACAGGTCAGCCTGCCCCGAAACCCATTGGTTGCGGGCATAGGCTGGGTTTAATGCATGTAAGGTGCTGTGGGCCTAGATTGAACCTGCCTAAGTCCCAACTCTAGGCTTGAAAGCCTCGCACCTGTTCGAAATATTTTAGGCTTGAAGGCCTCAAACCCTAAAAAAAATGTTTTGAAGTAGCAAGAATGAAAGGCGCTCGCCATTTTTTGCGTGGATGTAGGATCGAGTTCCATGCAGATCGATGAAGTTACAGGTATCCGTGTAAGCAAATTTTTTGAGATCACACCCAAGTGCCATGACTGGGACTACTGCTAAGTTGCTTGCTAAGGTCGCGGCATGATTTGGCGTATCACCAATGGCTAGCAACATATTTGATCCCCTGATTGCAACCGCTAGGTCTCTTCCCTTGCTGCTCAATCGTTTAAACCATAAGTAGTCTGTCGTGACTACCTTCTTTATTTCTTCCCCATTTTCAACTCTTTCTCCTTCTAGAGAGACATGGTCGGTTCCATTAAGCTTTAAAGACTTCATTTTTGGAGTAATTCAAGAGTAATTGCTCCACTCCTACTTATTTTTGTATTGTTTACTCAAATCTTGGCATTTTGAGCTTAAAAAAAAAAAAGAATTTCATGCCCATTTAGAGGATCTAAGGGTTTATGCAATTTGATTGTGTGAATCTCCATGCTGAGGATTTAAGTGGGCATTAAGGACAATTCTATTGTGTAGAGAACTCCCAATAGTGAAACTCGAAATAAGTTTTCTTCCTTGATTTTTTTTTAATTACAAATTTTGGTTTTTGATTATGTTAAGTTCCCTTTGAAATGCCATTTATTTTTTCTGAGGTCTTTGCATGTGATAGGGGATTTAAACTTTGCCCGTATGGTTTGCGAACTAATTTTATCTACTTGCATGTAAACCATACATGGCCGGTGAGCAATTCCGCCCTTTGTATTGTCATGGCGACGACTGGTTGTTCAAGAAGGTTTCGGACCCCTAGTGATTGGATTAACACCTACGACCTCTTATATTCAGAAAATAATCACAATATATCTCAACCATTGTTAGGCAAGCACTGGTAGGTTCTCTTTCGTATTAGTGCTCTTCTTGATAATTCTAGTATTTTGTTTGGATTTGATCTGGTAACTTGTGCTTTGTTGTTTGTTCTTTACAATGCTTTTCCTTACAGAATTAAGAATTTTTAGAGGATTATGGGTAACTAGAGCTGGGCAAAGCTGACTAAACATGATTACCAACCTGAAAGTTACACAAAATTAACTGGGTTTGGATATAGATTTTCAACCCATTTAATTGAATGGGTTGACACATTCAACCAGTTTTATTAAATGTGTTAGGTTCAGGTCTAGATTCTCAATACAAAAAATACGTATTTAGTCCATTTAGTTAAATAAGTAAAATAGGTCAACCTATTTACCCTACCTGTTTACTCTTTCATTTGATCATTAAGACTACAAAAATTAAAAATAAATATGAAAATGTGAATTATTATCAGTCAGGGAAACTTTCGGCAGCAACTGCTTAATAAGGAATGTAAAGTTAGTTTTGAATGCCACGTAATTGAGCACTAGTTGAAAACATTAAATGGATAAATGGGTGATTAAGTGATTTGTTTATATTAAATGGGTTAAATGGGTCAACCTGTTTAAAAATTAAATGAGTATAGGTCAAGGTTTTTCCAACCCGCTTAATAAACTGGTTAGGTTCAAGTCCAGGGACTTTCAACCCGTTTAAATTTGACATGAACATGCATGCAATCCGACCTAATAAATTACCCAGCTCTATAGGTAACCTAAAGGATATCAAGTGTATCTATGAGAGGTCCCCTAGTGCCGTTAAGGCCAGGGTGACGTCCGTTGGCTTCAACCCTATGATCAAGGTCTACAGGGCTTAGAAGGCAACTGACCTTTGCGTCCTTAGGGGTTTAATAGGAGGTTTTGGGATACCATCATTGCCTTTCATCCTCGTGAAGAAGAGATAATGATCACCCACATAGATTTATGCATGGTGACTAGGCGCCTTTCGAATCGAACCTGCTGAATTATGATCATGACTTCAAGCTAGAGAAGTAGAGGTATATTGAGCTATTTGCATCCCCAACTAAGATGTGGCCATAAAGATCAATTGCATTAGTACTCCTTGATTAAGTAGGCCTTAGAGGGCTCATTTGATAGTATCTATCCTGGGTAGCTTCTTCATGTAATTCATCACACCCATACGCTATTGCACCATCTTTCATTGATAAAAGCAATCGATGTCATTTGCACTTGATGACGAACTTGGAGGACATAACAACGATGAACAATTTGACAGGGCACTGCTTTAAGTATATGAGAGCTACTTGTAGATGGGATGGGGATAACTTCCCTGTAGCGACTTTAGGTGGTTCTGGAAAGTGCTTGAGGTAAGCCTTGCCTTTTGCTCTATTCACTTTTGTGCATTGAGATGCTTCGCTTTGTTGACTTTGTTCTTGTGTTGCCTTGTAGTCTTGGTTTATGGAGTATTTCTTAAAGATTCCTTCTAGATCTAAGGGGTTAAAAAGGTGCCCTTTATGACGCGCTAGACTCGAGGCAACTGCATAAGTGCATGTTAGGAAATTAGAGCAACTAATATTGGAAGTAATAGGATGAAATAGATATTTAGAAATAGTTAAAGAGCGATAACAAGAACAAAAACAACGACACACAAGATTTATATGGAAACCCAATGCGGGAAAAAAAATCACGGACGGCAATGAGCACAATCAATCCACTATATGAGCAAGAAGAGTACAAAACGATCACAATCACAATAGGTGATTTGATCTAATAGCAGAATTACAATCTCTCTTGTAATCTCTCTCAAAGTCTCTCTACTTCTCAATGTGTTTAGGGATTCAGGGATTCAGGAGTTGTTTAGATCCTAGGTATGTCCCCTTTATATAGGGTCTAGAAAACTAGGGTTTTATCCTTAGAGACGAACCCTAGCTGCTAAGAGAATTTGCACGTTGAGATAAACCCTAGCCGCTACCATTGCACACCAGAAGACGACACGTGGCACGGTTACACCGTGCCATGTGGCACGGTGTCTCCGTGTCATTTTTCTGCCTTCTCTTGGATTATCGCTCCTCCATCCTGACATGCCCGTGTTCGCGTAGCGCGGTCCCACCATGCCAATACTTGGATTTTGGGCCACGAAACCCAACAATTTTCACCTTAGACCGAAATACTAGTCACTAACTCTCTAACATCGTCATCGCACCCCAAAGAGTGACGCCCCCTAAGGGCAATGCCTCGAAGGGCGCTCAAATACTGGGAATGCCAGCTAAGTCCAATCAATGCTTGAACTTAGCTCTGGAAGATGACTTATATGAATCTTTCTTCATATAATCTGTCGTAGTAGATGCTTGCAAGACATAGAGGTCTCTTTACCTCAAACCCTTTAGTAGAATCTGACTGCCCTTTAAGACCTTCAGAACTCCACCTTCAGCTGAATATTTGCACCCCTTGGATTCCAGGGTGCCTAAGGAGATGAGGTTATGCTTCAAGTCACGAACGTGACGAATATTTGATAAAGTTCTGACAACACTATCATGGGGCTTGATTTTAACAGGACCAATTCCAGTTACTTTACATTGGGCATCATTGCCCATGTGAACAACAGTTGAGTCAACTAGATCATATGTTGAAAACCAATCCTTGTGAGGACACATATGATAGGTACACCCAGAATTAAGAATCCGATCAGAATCGCTTCCCCTTTCAGTAGAGGTAGCAAACAAAATATCACCATCAGAATCAGATTCAGCAAACGAAGCTTCAGCAGGCTCATGAGAATTATCTTCTTCTTTTCTTTTGCAGTTGCCAATAGTTAGCAACAATATGACCCAATTTACCGTAGTAATTGCAGGTCTTACCAGCGTGAGGATTTTTAGACTTAGAAAGGTTCTTACTCCTATTACCGTTCCACTTTTCAGTTGTTTTACCCCTTACTACTAATCCCTCAACAGAATTAGCATGAATGTCAAGATTAAACTTCTCCTTAGACAATAGGTTTGACTCAACGTCCTCAAACGATATAGTATTAAAATTACTATATAGCATGATCTCCTTAAAGTGTTTATAAGAAGGGGGTAACGACACAAAAAGCAAAATAGCCTTATCCTCATCCTCGATTTTCACATCCAGACTCTCCAAATCAACAAGAATAGAGTTAAACTCATTCAAATGTTTTTAAACAGGGGTACCTTCAACCATACGAAAGGTATACAACCTTTCCTTCAAACGGATCTTGTTGGCGAGACTCTTCGTTATGTAGAGTTCCTCCAGCAGAACTCAGAAATTCACCGCAGTTGCCTTATTAAGCACCTCTCGCAAGACATGTGGTGCCAAGTACAACTGTATCGCAGAAAGTGTCTTCACCTCCAGTTTCTCCCATTCGCCGTCGGTCAATGTTCCATGCCTCTTTTTTTGGTCTGCTGCCCATTGTTCATCAGTTATTTTCTCGAGTTTCGTATAAGGTCTTGAAAGAACCTTCCATAACCCATGCTGGATGAGAACTGCTCTCATCTGCACCTTCTAGAGATTAAAACTAATCTCCCCATCAAATTTCTAAATATCAGCCTTTATAATTGAAGGCATCTTAAACCAAAGCTCTGATACCACTTGTTAGGAAATTAGAGCAACTAATAGCGAAAGCAATAGAATGAAACAGATATTCAGAAATAGTTAAAGAGCGATAACAAAAACAAAAACAACGACACACAAGATTTATGTGGAAACCCAATGCGGGAAAAAACCACGGACGACGACGACCATAATCAATCCACTATATGAGCAGGAAGAGTACAAAATGATCACAATCACAATAAGTGATTTGATGTAATAGTAGAATTACAATCTCTCTTGGAATCTCTCTCAAAGTCCCTCTACCTCTCAATGTATTTAGGGATTCAGGAGTTGTTTTAGATCCTAAGTATATCCCCTTTATATAGGGTCTAGAAAACTAGGGTTTTACCCTTAGAGACGAACCCTAGCCGCCAGGAGAATTTGCACGTCCAAACAAACCCTAGCCGTCACCATTGCACGCCAGAAGACGACACGTGGCACGACCGTGCCATATGGCACGGTATCCCCGTGTCGTTTTTCTGTCTTCTCTCGATTTCTTACTCCTCTGTCCTGACACGTCCGTGTTCGCATAGCACGGTCCCACCCTGCCGATACTTGGATTTTGGGTCACGAAACCCAATAATCTCCACCTTGGACCGAAATCTCTAATCATCAACTCTCTAACACCGTCATCGCACCCCAAAGTGTGACGACCCCCAAAGGGTAATGCCCCAAAAGGTGCTCAAATACTGGGAATGCCAGCTAAGTCCAAGAAATGCTTGAACTTAGCTCTGGGAGATGACTTATATGAACCTTTCTTCATAAAACCTGTCGTAGTAGATGCCTGCAAGACATAGAGGTCTCCTTGCCTCAAACCCTTCAGTAGAATCTGACTGCCCTTCAAGACCTTAAGAACACCACCTTCAGCTGAATATTTGCACCCCTTGGATTCAAGGGTGCCTAATGAGATGAGGTTATGCTTCAAGTCAGGAACGTGGTGAACATTTGATAAAGTAGTGACAACACCATCATGGGTCTTGATTTTAACAGTATCAATTCCTATTACTTGGGCATTATTGCCCATGTGAACAACAGTTGAGTCAATTGGATCATATGGTGAAAACAATCCTTATGAGGACACATATGATAGGTACACCCAAAATCAAGAATCCGATGAGAATCGCTCCCCCTTTCAGTAGAGGTAGCAAATAAAACATCAACATCAGAATGAGATTCAACAAACAGTTAGCAACAATATGACTCAATTTACCACAGTAATTACAGGTCTTACTAGCGTGAAGATTTTTAGACTTAGCATGGTTCTTACTCCTATTACCATTCCCCTTTTCAGTTGTTTTAGCACTTGCTACTAATCCGTCAGTAGAATCAGTATGAATGTCAAGATTAAACTTCTCCTTAGACAATAGGTTTGACTTAACGTCCTCAAACTATATAATATTAGAATTACTATATAGCATGATCTCCTTAAAATGTTTATAAGAAGGGTGTAACGACATAACAAGCAAAATAGCCTTATCCTCATCCTTAATTTTCACATCCAGACTCTCCAAATCAACAAGAATAGAGTTAAGCTCATTCAACTGTTTTTGAACAGGGGTACCTTCAGCCATATGAAAGGTATACAACCATTCCTTCAAACGGATTTTGTTGGCGAGACTCTTCGTCATGTAGAGTTCCTCCAGCCGAACCCAAAGATCCACCGTTGTTGTTTTATCAAGCACCTCGTATAAGACATGTGGTGCCAAGTACAATTATATGGCAAAAAGTGCCTTTAGCTCCAGTTTCTCCCGTTCGTCGTCTGTCAACGTTCAACGCCTCTTCTTTTGGTTTGCTGCCCATTGTTCATCAGTTATCTTCTCGGGTTTTGTATAAGGTCCTAAAAGAACCTTTCACAACCTATGCTGGATGAGAACTGCTCTCATCTGCAC
>NCQV01093880.1:0-13159 GCA_002740545.1 Lophocereus schottii | reverse complement strand
TAATTTGGGCATTATTGGTCTCGGTCATATCAACTATAATAAAGTCTTCCAATACCCATATATCTCCTATTTTGACTAGCACATCTTCCAATTTGCCTATGGGTTGTGTTTCAGAACCGTCTGCTAATTGAAGCGAAAAGGGTACGGGTTGTAATGGCCCTAAGTAAAGCTTATGAAACAAAGAGTAAGGCATTAAACTGGCACTTGCACCTAGATCACATAAGGCTCTCTCAATTTCCACCTTCACCATAATACAGGGGATAGAGAAGCTACCTAGGTCAGAAGGCTTAGGTGGAAAAATGGTGAGGATCTCTACAATTTTATTCTCTATGAATGCAGTGGCCTTGCCACCATCATTTCTTTCCTTACTTTCAATCATGATTATTTCTTTACCCTCTTCAATTGGTATGTCCTCGGGGTCAATAAATTCCTCTACTTCTTCTTTCAAGGTGACATAATTACAATGCTCATAAGAGCTAGGTTCGGGTTGCTAGGAAGCCTATCAGGGGGTGTAGATGAAAAGTGAGCTTGTTGGGCAATTTGGGCTTCCAATGTCTTGTTGTGAGGAGTAAGTACATCACCCTTAGAGGCTAATTGCTTAATATACTCACCCTGCTTTTCTTGTGCCATGAGCATGTTTTCTATCATAGCCTCTAAATTGGACTTTTGGGGTACTTGTAGAGGGAAATGATGTCTTTGAAAAGCGAGGGGTGGCCTAGCATTTATTGGGAGCATATTTGAAGAGTTTGGATTAGACCTATATGAGAAATTTGGGTGATTATTCCAATTCGGATTGTAGGTACTAGAGTAAGGGACATGGTCAATCTTGGGTTGAAGTTTTGGACATAATTGACTTCACTAGAGTTTTGGAAAAAATGACTACCAACTTGATAATTCAAAGTCACATATTCAATAGAATCACAAATTTCGCATGGGAGAGGGGCACTAAAATTCACAGCATTAACATTTATATGGTCCAATCTTTGAGTCATAGCATCAACTTTAGTAGAAAGTAAAGTAGGTGCATCAACTTCAAGCTTACTTCCAACTTGTTTAGGTTGGCCTCGTTCGAAGGACTATTGGAAATTGTTGAGTGCTACCTCCTCAATCTAATTATTGGCCTTGTATTCAGTTTTATTCATCAAAGTTCCTCCAACCGCCACATCGATAGTGGACCTTACAGGTTGGGTCACACCATTATAGAAAGCCTAAATAATCATTCATCTTTGAAGACCATGATGGGGGCATAAGCGCAGCAGATCCTTAAACCACTATCAAGTCTCATAGAGCGTCTCATCATCCCTTTATGTGAAGCTGGTGATTTGATTCCTCAAAATTGTCGTTTTTCTTAGTGGAAAGAACTTGGCGAGAAAATCTCTAGTAAGCTCATCCCACATGGTGATACATCCCAAAGTTAAAGAATGCAGTCAAACTCTTATCTTATCCCTTAGTGAGAAGGAAATAATCGCAGTTGGATGGCATTGGTGGAGACTCCGTTAAGCTTCAACGTGTTGCATACCTCTAAAAAGACTAAAAGGTGTAAATTCGGGTCCTCTAAAGGAGTGCCTCCAATCTGGGATTGTTGCGCCATGAAATTAAGAGCCGGCTTGAGCTCAAAATTATTGCATTAACATTAGGACGAGCGATTCTTGAGGAGATTCCTTGGACTCTAGGGGTAACAAAGTTTATAAGGGTCCTTCTTTGGTGACCTCCTCCTCCTGCCATATTTGCTGAAGTTCTTCTAGCCTCGTGTCTTTGTTCTTCAATCTTTTGCTTCTTCCTCCTTAAGTGGAAAGTCCTCTCGATCTCGGGATCAGGTTCGTATAGAAATGGACTTCGCATAAATGAGGAAGATTCTTGCAAGTACTATCACCCACACTACCAACGCAATCAAAACCAGAAAATAAAAATAAAAGTCAAAAAGTAAAATGCTTAGTCACTTTTATAAGACTAACTCAATAATTAACAAATTGGTCCCCGGCAACGGCACCAAAAACTTGACCACTGCCGCAACTGCACGGGTGTCATAGTATAGATAAAATATCGTCCTTATGGACCAAAGTAATCTATTTAGTTCTTTCTATCAGAACATGCTAAGCAATAACTTAGTAAAGAAATTTTAATTTAACAACTTCTAATCAACTTATTCTAAATTTAATCAAGCAGAAACACCTACAGATTTATTTAGTTGAGAAAAGTGTTGGATCAATATGATTAACATGTGCTTCTCTCTAATTAGATCATTTCAAGGAATTGCAATCTATCTAAAATTTAGTCTACTCTTTCAAAATCAACCAAATTGCTTAAACCAAACCAAAGTCGTCTTTTCAAACTAATTTGTCTTAATTTAAGTTCAATATTTTTGATTACTCTCTCATCCTCCCAACATGTAAATCTCTCTTTTGATTGATCGCTATATTAGGTCTTATCAAGCAGTCTAACAATCAAATTTCACCTTTCAATTGTTTATTCAATTGTTTCAAAGGAGCAAGTAAAATTTGGCAAACGTCCACTCACAACATGATAATCACTTGATAAAATGAAATCAAATCAATCATGAAACAAAAGAACAATTCTATTGAATACAACGTAAACTAATTACACTTCCATCAACAAACAAATCTTTAGACAAAATAAGCTACTGACTCATGGTTAAAAATTAAACAACTAACCAATGATTCAGCGGGATCTGAGAAGGAAGTTGTTGACAATGACAGCCTTCGATAAAGTCTTCAAACTGCTAATAAAACCGAGAAAGTCTTCAAGCTAAGATACTACCTAGAAAGAGTAAAATTTTAGGAAGGAAAATGACTACCTATGATATGCTTCTCCTTTTCTACTACTAAGGGACAAGTTTATAAAGAAGAACATTAGCATTTTCAGCTACACAGTTGAAGGAAAATGAAGAGGCCACAGTTACACAGCTTATCACGGTCCGTGGCAGGCACCACGGTTGGACCGTGGTCTTGGCTAGATCTAAATTTTCTGCTCTTCTCTTGCTCTATGGGCATAACATCTCATGGCAATCTGTAGAGTTCAAAATACACTCAATTGTGGGTCAAATGCTGGGTAAAAATGATCTAAATTGCTGCAAATATCATCAAACAACCATACCCAAGCTTAAAACAAGAATAGGAGTATAAATTGATAACTTAAAGCACGTAATTCTCCTAAAAGTATAGCAAAATGACCTACAATGATATATATGATAAGCACTTATCAGTAATCCTCTAAGTTGATCAATGAATTCAATAAATTCTCCCTTGACGTTAGCTCCATGATCAATTCTTGCAACTAAGGTAGGTAGTCCTTGAGTGTTCTATACTTTTCTAACTCCAACAGTTTTACCATTCTTTTTGTCTTTACACATCACTCAATATTCGTCAGATTCTTCAACTTCAGAGAACACTATAGCATCACTAGTCATGTGCCTTAAGTATCCACTATTAAGGTACTATAGATCAGTATTACATTTGAAGCATACCAACAAAATAAACATCAAATGGTTCTACTTCCCTTGACTGGAAATTTGTGTGCAGGATATGTTGCATGATTTATTGCCATGTCCAAAGGTCTTATACCCTTAGCCACTAGTGTGATTCTGGGACTACCACTAGTGTGATTCTGGGACTACCACTAGTGTGATTCTTATAAAGAACAAAGTTTTTCTGCTACCATCCCTAGTTGGAGTTATTTAGGCATCCTTTCCTCACCCTTGAACGATCAGAGTGTTTTTCAAAAAACTTGTTAGGATTCCTTGGACCTCTTTGACCTTCATGAGGAGGTGTCTCGTTTGCAAAGAAGTTTTAGTATGATTTCTTCGTATTGTTGGGGTCATGGTGTGGATTTTTGTAGTTTTAAAAACCCCACTTACTTGCAAGTGCTTAACATGGTTGTAGCAAAGTAAGTATTCTGGGGTTGTGTCCTACGAAGAATAATAGTAATTTTGAAATTACTTTTGTCAAATAATTAACATAATAATATTCAGGTGAAAGGATTAATGATAAAGAAGAGCGAAAATGAGAAAGAAATAAATGTTAATCAATAAGTAAAGAAAGATCAATTTAGAGAGGTATTAGGAGTTTGACGTCACCGAGAACTTTAATATTGGATTACTAAATCAGTTGGGGTTTAATTAGTCTCTTCAAAGCTCTCAAGGTACAAGCTTGAGGCTAATAAGTTAGAAAAGTAAATTACAGTTATTAACATGGGTGTTTGGTGAACAGCTTTTTTGTTTAAAAAGGGCTTTTAGGCTAAATTTAGCTGTTTAGCCTAGTCTGAAAGTTAATTTAGAAGTTTGGTAGAATAGCCTTTTAGAAGAGCTTTTTGGTTCCAAAAAGCTACTTTGAAAAAGCTAATTTGATGAGCTTCTCGGAAGAACTTTTTAGAGAATTAACTTTTTGTCTCACAACTTTGTCAGAAATAACTAATTTCACCAAACTGCTTTTCTTTAAAATAGCTAATTCATACAACTAATACAAATAACTAATTCAAACAACTAATAGCTAATAATTGTTTGCCAAACAGGGCCATAAACAAACTCAACTAGTAATTGGCATGAGTTATTTAATTTAGACATAATTCATCTAATTTCTAGTCTTATTTAATCAATTAACAACCAAAATTTTAAGCATAACAATTTATTTAATCGTAAAACATGTATAAACAATCAAAATAAATTGTGTAATAAATTAAAAGTGATTAAATAAGTCAAAATTATGCAATAAAAGAGACAATAATATTAGCCCTAACAGAAATTAATAAAATCAATAAAGTAAGTCAATCATTACTCTCGATCCTAGATAAACAACCTAGCTGATCATAGGTAGAGAAAAGATCATTGAACTGAGACTAGCCATATTTCAATTGATGGTATATTTCAATCCCTATAATCAAACTCTGATGCCTTCGCTACACAAGATTAACACAATCAAAGTTCAAACTCTCTAATTAGGCTCAGTAATGAGATGGAAGAGGAGAAAAATTGCAAAAAAGCTTATTTTCTTCTAATTTTCTCAACCCAAATGATTTCACCTAGTGCAACCTTCTCTTTATGAATGAAGAACAAGACGATTAGAAGAATGGAATGAATAACTGATGATGCTTGTTGCTGCTATTACCTCTCTATTTATAGTAAATTTTGCCCCTTCTTTTTGTCCTTCTTTATGGTGATTATTTATCACCACAACGTTTGCCTAAAATTAGCAAAGTTGACTTATTCTCCACCAAGCAAATACTCCAACATTAGCTTCTTTTTTCGAGGAATGTGCTAAAGATTGTGGGCCATAAAAATAGAATTAATGAGGGGAAGAACAAATAGTGTGCTAGTGCTTTATCGTTTTGACTAGTGCTGAACCGAGTAGCAACAAGCAAAGTGTTGCCCCGTGCCAAGTGCTGGGAGCAAAACAAGTCCAGCAGGACAGGTAGAGCCAGGCGCTGCTCCAGGCCACAGAACAGGCCTGCGGCTAAAGAAGGGGAGGGAGAGGGAGATAAGACAATTGCTACTAGTCTCGGAGCTGGCAGACAGTTAGTAGGCCGCGGCTTGGCGATAACAAGCCCATCTAAACTAAGTGAGAGAGAGACTGTGTGTGAGGAAGAAGGCCAAGCACGAGCTGCTGGCCCAAGCGAGCAGGCCCATACAGGAGAAGAAGCAAACGAGCATCAGGGGCACTGGGTTGTGTGAAAACAGAATAAAACAAGTCCACTTCGCTGGCAGAGAAAGGAATGAGGGTGCAGGCTGAGTCACTTTGTTTCGTTAGGCTGAACTCAGTAGCACAGGTTGGGCCCGATTTTTGGAAAGATGCACTAGGTCAGCTGTTGTAAAATAAATTCCAGGTCACATGACGAGTTTATGGTTACTTTTGTATCTCGCTTCCCACCTTTAAAGACATAAAATGTGCATTATTTTTACTTGGAATACACCTCAAAGACATTAAAAATAGGTGAAATTGGAATGAAATTACACATAAAAATATGAGTTATCAGATTATATCAAAGGCTTTCTCTATAAAAGGACACACACTAAAATCCAAGTAATTTATCTAAGTTTTCTTCTTCCTTGGTAAAAGAGATTTTGGAAAAAAAAAAATCCTCACATTTAGCTTTTAGCTTGTCAATTTCATCTTTAGCCTTATGGAGCTTGTCAATCAGCTTAGAGTTGAGTGTAAAAATATGCTCATTTTTATTTTTCCACCTCTATGGTTCTTGTTAAGAGTTTTATCCTCTTGTTTAGAGTCATTCAACTTCTTATGAATTTCATCACAAGGTTTTAAAAACTATTTGTTGTCTTCTTTTAAAGATTTACATTTTTTTATAATAATGAGTGCATTGATCGTCTTACGGACTTTCTTTTTCATATTTTAAAAGTGTGATTTCCTTAGTCAGAAACTTTATCTTTGAACGATACTCTTCTTCAGTATTCACATGATATGCAATAATCTCAATTAATTGATCACTTGACAGATCAAAGAAAAGTGATTTTACTTGTTGCATGACGTATCTTCAGCTCCTTTGAGTATTAATGCACAACACCCTTATAATTTAGCTATTTCTTCATATTCTTTGCCATTTTCTATGAAACATAGGTTGGAAACATCATCTCCTTCACTCTTATTGTCAATGGAGTCACGACCACTCCATGCAACCATTAAAGTTGTTTCTTCATTTCCTTGAATTTCTTCTTTTTAAATTCTTTTTTTTTTGTAGATGGGAAACCCTTCATTATGTGCCTTGGTTGGCCACAACTGTAGCAAACAATAGAGTTAGTATCATGGCTTTGAAAGAAGGATTTCTTACCTTTGTTGCCTTTTTACGATGACTCTTTGTGAAACTTTTTGAAGTCAAAGTATGCCTTCCCATGTATTTTGTAAAAGCCTCTAGTCAGCATGACAATCCCATCCTCATATTTCACAAAATCATAATCATCTCTGCTTTCAAGATTCTTAACTACAGCTTTTAAGGATATCCCTTCGTCCGAGTATCTTTTTTTCTCTAAGGTAGATCCTATAGATTAGAAGTTTGCCTACCAAATCCTCTAGCTTTAAGGTCTTCAGATTTTATGCTTCTTCAATGGTAGTGACCTTGGCTCCCTATTGGTTCTATGGAAGACTCCTTTGGAGCTTCCTCACCATCTCTTGATTTCAGTAGACTTTTCTAAGAGATCTAAGGTTGTTGATTTTGTTAGTCGATCTAATGTACATGTCCTTGACACCTTAACTGGGAACCATCTTGAAACGTTGATATTGGTATACATAGATGTTTATCTTGGATTCCCTTACGTGGCTTCTAGCATAATATGTAGTTTTCAAGGCAACCTACACTTCTTCACCTATTTCACAAGTAGAAATGTTCTTGAACTCATTTGTATCTGAAGCACAATATAAAGCATTATAGAGCTTGTAATTTTCCTGTATTCTTTGATGCACTTTAGGGGTGTACTATTTAATGGGCTTTTCTAGCTTTTCAGTGCCAACAGTATGTGTAATACGAATGGAAGCCCTTGACATGATGTTCCAAAGCTCATAATATTGATCAATTACGTAGATCTACACCAATCTCTTCTAATGAGCAAAGTCAAATCCACTAAATAAAGGAGGTCTAGACAACAAGCCTATCTTGATTGATCTCAACCATTTTAGAGAAAGACATAGATCTTTATTCACTTAACAATTAAGTCACTAGAGATGTGACTAGCTCTAATGCCACTTGTTGGTCCCGATTATGCTGGGGTGTCATAGAGGGGATGGCTGAATAGGATGACTATAAGTAATGTATAAAAACTTTAAGCACAAGTTGTATAAGGATATAGAAAACTCATGGACATTGTACAAATAAATCAAGGACGCTGAAGAAACAAATCAAGGAAGCTGAGTAGAAGGAATGAATAATAGAATGTAAAGCATGCAGACTTAGAAAGGACCTTGACAATAACATACCATTCAAGAACCTCTTGAGGTGATTTCTCTTAAGTTGCCACTTAGGAAGGATGACTCTCCAACTCAACCCTCTTGTTTACAAGTAGAATTTTCTTGATCCTTGTGTCTCACAAGCAACCTCAATGTGTGTACAAATATTACAATGGTTTTCAATTGTTCACTCAAGAGTACAACGATACTTAGAATGAGAATTGAGCTCTAAGCATTTGCATGTGTTGTGTACTCTTCTTCTTTAGTAAGATCTTCTATTTATAAGCACTGAGAATTAGACCATTAGAGAATGTTGAAACAAACAACTGTTGGATGCTATTAGAATATTCTGTTGATGCTTCTCTCTAATGGCTATAGGCTAGTTCAAGGACCTTAATTGACATCCTTTTTTTTGATGTTGACGCTTTCTATTTCAGCAAGGTTGACTTGCAATCATCCTTTTCCATAAAATGTTTTAGTTTTGGTCCTTTCTTGATTTGAAATGTACTAGAAACCTCCTTCTTTGCATCCAAGTATAGTTAACTGCCAGTGAAAGCCAACTAGATTAATCTTGACTTGATGATTAATCACATGAAGATTAGCAAGATAATTTTATTAGTTGTATTCAAAATAATTTAATTAACGTCTTTTAGCATATGTGAGACAACACTACTTTTAAGGGAAGATAAAATGGCCAAACTTTGAGCAAGTGATAGATAAGATGGTATGATATGTGTGCTATGTTTACCCATCATAGAATTACTCATAATCGAATAGTTTCGATTTAAATAAGAAATGACAAAACTTATGGATTTAATGTAGTTAATCAAATTAGTATAAAATTCATTAACTCTAATTCAAGAACATGTCATTTTATGGGAATTTTATGATTCTGACAAGTTTCATTTCTGACATGCCTATCAAGGTCCTTGACAATGTGAGTCCAAAATAGTTGAACTCTATCATTGAAGCTGTAGACAGTCAGCAACCAAAAAAGTTGATATTATAGTTACTTGTGATCAATTAAGCACATAGACAGAATACAAGCACTATTCATCATGACCCTTAAGTCATACCGAATGTTCCTTGAAATCAAAATATATAATCACAATGAGGGGACTCTTTAATATCTCTAAAACCAAGTCTAAGAAATTGGATCAAAGTATGTTATTGCTTGTACTGTTCATATAAAGTTCAAATTAAGTGTTCAAGAGTATTTTCCTACGCTTGTATGGCCAAAGATCCAAAAATTACATGGATTTTATGTGTATGGGGGCATGCATCGAAAATTTCCTATTTTTGATAACTGTTCGAATAGCGGCTAGCCTTGTTTTCATTATCAAAGTTAAATGGTGCACCTCCTGGACATTAAATATGTTACATGTTTGAAGTTAAATACAAGTATATGTATAGGTGATGGCATGGGACAAGTGGCCAACCTCAAGATTGGTTCAGTTTTGAAGCTTGATATTACAACTATTATGCTAAACAGTTTTGCATGCCTGCTTAAGTCTTGCTTAGCTTAGGTTTCACATACACAAAGGTGACATACAAGATTATGCTGATTTTACCGTTATTGTTCCAAATTTATTTTTAGGCAATCAAGAGGGAGCTAAAGGAAAAGAAGGGCTAAACATACATTCATGATGGATTTTTCCTTCAATTACTATGCATGCAAACTCCTCGTGGTCTGCGTCGAGTTGGCTCTCAAACAAAAGTGGGCTAGATATAGCGATGCAACTAAAGTGTCTTCTTTTTACATTCCATGAATATGGTTTACTAAAGTTAGAATCATGGCATAATTTAATCACAATTAATGAATAATATATTTGCTTAATATATGCCTCGCTCAGAGCCTGTGTTTAAAAAAAAATTATTAAGCCTTACTCTTTCTAACGAGCAAGTGGCACTAATGCCCCTTAATTTCAATGGAGCAATCACAATTCACACTGCGATTCTTTGCATCTGGTCTCCCCTTCTGTTCAGCCTTCTACCCTCGTCTATTTGATCATTGTTCGCCAACTTGTTATGCGTCATTTTGAGTTCCCTGCACTCTGAAGTAGTATGACAAGTCCACCCTTGGAACAGTGCTCGTTCGCATTACATTAGCAGTAAGGCGCTAGCACGTGGCGGCATCTTCAGGAGTAGGTGCACCGTAGTCTCCATTAGAAGACTTTGAGGGTCTACGTTGAAGCGTTGATCCCCGTCGTCTCCCTGCAACCTTTTCTCAGGCCAGCAGTTCTTTTTGTCCTTCGTATTCCTCTTTCGAGGTTGGTCGCCCTCCTCAAAGTATATTTTCATTGCTTGGATGTAAATGGCAACTCTTTTCAGGGCTTCGAGCTAACCTTTTACTCGAACAAGGAAAACTTGAACCACCATTGAGGATGGTTATGTGTGTTATGCAGTCCTAGAGGTCAGATATAAGGACAGCTTCCCTCTGGAACCTCCTAATGTAATCCTTCAAGAATTCATTCTTTCCATATTTACCTTAGGCATATGGATGCTAGTCCTCTTGTCTTTGCAACTAGTGATGAACTAGATGACGAGCTGATCAGCAAGACTCTCCAAATAAGTAATGCTCCCAGAAGTCATGCCATTAAACCATTTTCTAGGCCACCCATTTGAGAGATGCTGAGAAGTAGTGGCAATAGGTTGTATCATCCATATGCTAAGCAAATGGTTTTGATGATATTTTAGATTGGGGTTAAATCAAGGGTTCATCGAAAAAACAATTGAAATCAAGTGGGTAGTTCTCTTCTTTCCTCTAATTACATTGATTTTGAAAATTAATTGAATTTTGATGCTTGTTGAGTGTTGAATTAGAGTAGTTTGAACCTGAAACTCATGTTCTTTATGTCAATTTTTGGATTCTGGATTAAAATTAGGTTGTGTAAATTATGCATTTGGGCTAGATGTAAAGTCAGTTTGGACGTTGTAGTTCTCATGGTAGTAAGTTGTTGCTGGAGTTGTTTCTGTTTTCCATTTTCCATTTTCTGGTGTTGTTTCTGTCTTCCATTTCTGGTGATGTTTCTGTTTTCTATTTATGGTGTGGTTTCTGTTTTCTGTGTTTTGTTGATGTTTGCTATTGCTACTGTTGATGCCGCGTTCTGTTGCTACTGTTGTTTGTCCTGCGATTGTATTGAAGACAGGTAAGTCAAGTGTGTGTGGAGAACAATTTGGGTGTTCCCAATGCACTGCCTCATTTTTTAGCTTTCCGAGTATTTGTATTATATAAGAATAAAAGTGAAAGGCGGTAAACCTATTGCGTGGCAGAAGTTATGTGTAAGATAACGTACATAATATGAGTGCTGTTGTAAATAAACTTTTGTAAAGTTTGCATAATATAATATATTTAATGGTGTGCATGTACATCCTAGAAGACTTGTAATAGCTCTGTATGGCCTTGAGCTATTCACCAACTTTTTCACAATATGTCATATAAGCAAAGTGTGGTTTTATAAGCAAGGTGTGTAATAAGGGGTGCAGTCCTTGACACTCTAGGAAGAGGACACGTTGAGTATTGACTATCAAGCAATATGTTCTAAACAGGGTCATTTGCAGGTTTAGCAACATTTAGTGACCACTGACCACTTAGATTAAAACAAAAAAATTATAGCAATTTAGGACTTGACCCGTTCAAATTGTTTATTTATTGACTTCCTTTTATTTTTTCCTCTTTTTCTTTTCCTTATTTATTATATTTAAATGAACCCTTTTTGGCTTAGGGACTCCCATCGGGTGTCCTAACAATGTGACGTGCTAAGATGCAGGTTGGAACATTACAATGTGACATAAAAACATTTATTCATTATGTAAGGATAATTAAGGTAAATTATTTGTTAAATTAAAGAACACCTTAAAATTAAAGTCATTCCATGGAAAATGAGAAATTCAATCATTATCTCCAATTTTCAAAGTAGGTGAAGAAATCTGCAATCCTCCTTTGTTTGGCTTCGATGTTAAAATATATATTTATAATCTAAACTAAATTTTTAGATCTTAGAAGAGAGCTTTAATGTCGTAAAAATGGGGAATATCGCTTATTCCAACCTAAGCCACAAAATAATTATTGAAGGAGAAGAATGTGGAGGAAAATAACAAAGGTCTCTTACAAAAACAAATAAATATAGTAAAAAATTACCTTCTTGGATTGAATATAATATTGTCAAAATTATTGGGCAATATGCTAATTGTAATGATGAATGATAAAAAGCTCATTGAAAAGCTCACCAAAAAAGCTTTTTACAAATTTTTTTTAGATATAAAGAGCTAATACAAAAGCTATTTAATCAAAAACCTTTAAGAGTTTTTTTACTGGAGTCAAAAAGCTAATTATCATAAAAAGCTTATTTTGAAACCAAACAGTTGTTCACCAATATGCCCTTTGTATGCAGTGGCCGTTGAGGGGGCCCCGCATCTGTATTCTATGGAGTAAGAAGTTTCCAACTCATTTAAATTAGACTCGGCTGGGCAATGTTTGTAGGCACTTTGTTTTGACATGACCGTAGAAGAAAGGGTTGGGGCTTTGGTGATAGAAGGGGGGTTACAACAGGTAATCAGACGCATGAAGTCCAAGGAGGTGGATAGAAGCTTGCGTTCACTGTTCATGGATGATATCCCTCAAATTTGGGAGTTGGGCTGCTTGTGGGACGCACTTTGGGTTAGTCACAATTACGATGATATTGCCGTTTTCTTCTAATTTTTACTTTTGGAAAGTTACTCAACCCAAAGGTCGGAAGGTTGCACGTACAGGGATGTATCCCATCATAGCTAATGACGACATTTCTTTAGATTAAAAAATGCACATACAAAACACTCCACCAGAAAAATAATAAAAAGACCCAGAATGAGGTAGGGAGCCCCATGGAGGGGATTACATAAAATGCACATTCTTCTTAATAACAAGTCAATTAAATAATATAAAATCATAAATAAGAGGAATGCGCATTTTATGTAATTCCCTCCATGGGTCCCCCTTACTCATTCTGGGTCTTTTTGTTGTTTTTTCTGGTGGAGCGTTTTATATGTGCATTTTTTGTCCTAGTGCTCACAAAAATTTGCCCATTTCAAATCCTTGAATTTATCATATTTAAAAAAACCGCCTGCGATCATGAATTTCTCGTTCGAATCTTAAATTCGGATACAATATTTTGCATATTTCTATTGTCTGAATTCGATTGTGACCCGAATTTAGCTTTGTCCAAATTATCCGATCCGAAAAAATTCGATACCCATCAATAATTTCTTATCCTAAT
>NCQV01093870.1:13197-29925 GCA_002740545.1 Lophocereus schottii | reverse complement strand
TTTCTAAACTTTGCGCCTGTTACTCTTTAAACTTTGCATTAGTCCAAATTCTTACTTTGTTCATGCCTATTGCTTTAATCAATTATTAATCAAGTTTTACTATTAATTAATCACTTTTTGCAATTTATTTCAAATATAAAAATTGCATCCTTGAAATTCGACACGCAATTTAACACGTAAGCACGTAGCAATAAAAATCAAGATGTACCTGTCAAGTTTTAATTCGCTTGTCAGACGTCAACTATTCAAAATCGTCCACAAACAACTACTTAAAATAAGATCAACATTTAAGATAATTCAACAATCTTATCTTCTTCTCTTCTTACTGTTCAAAATGTCAGGAAGCTTATTTTATTCATAAATATCTTGTACCGTTTATTTTTCTTTTTGGGCCTATATAAAGGCTCCAAGGATCTCAACAATGGCAGATATCATCCTCCTCGTTTATTGTACATTACCCATCCCTCTCTCTTTCTTATCCCCATCCTCTCGTTGTAATCAATGCACAGAATTCATTCAAAGTTCAGTAAGTCTATTCACGTATCTTTATTTTGCAAGCTTTTCCACTCATTTTTACACGTTTCTTTCTTTCCTTCAATTTTCATAATTATTTATTACTCCCTTGGTCCATTCATTTAATTCTTCAAACTTTGCACTTACTTTGTTTAAGCTTTGCATATTTCATACTCGTTACTTTGATCATGTTTTTTTAATCAATTACTAATCAAGCTTTGATCTTTATTTTACTATTAGTTAATCATATTTTGCAATATATTTAAAAAATTAAATGTTGCACTTGGGGACAGGACCACATGCAACTTTTATTTTTGAAATAAATTGCAAAACTTGATTAATAAATAGTAAAATTTGATTAATAATTGATTAAAGCAATAAGTATGAACATAGTAACAAATACGAATACTAAAATGAATAAAACAAACTTTGAGAAATTAAATTAATATGAATGAGTTTGCTTTAAGAAATTAAATTAATATGAATGAGCGTTCGTGGTAGGAAAGTTATGCACTCATATGAAAAGAAAGAACCAAAGTGTAAAATATGAATAGAAGTTTGCAAGAGAGATGCTTGAATGAAAAACTTACTGATATTGAATTCAAAGTATTGATTACAACAAGAAGGATGAGGAAGAGAGAGAAAGTGGGGATGGGTAATGTACAAGTGAGTGAGGAAGATAAGTTCTAAGGTCTGAGTCCTACGTTACAACTTTAAAACCTTTATATAGGATCAAAAAGTAAAATACACAGTACATAATAACTGATGTAACAGTAAGACAATAAGCATTCTGACATTTAAATAGTGAACGGATAAGGTTGTTGAGTCATCTTGAATGTTGATCTTATCTTGAACTGTTGTACATGGATAATTTTGAGTGGTTGACGTCTGACAGGCTTATTAAAACTTGACAGCTACATCTTGATCGTTATTGTTGCATGCTTGCCTGTCGAAACGCGTGTCGAATTACAAGGGGTTTTACTGTATAATGTTCCAACTGGTATCAAAGCCAAGTGCTTAGTCAAAGTACCCAAGCGTCTAGCCAAGCTTAACTAAGTGTTAACCAAGTGTTAATCAAGTGTTTAGTCAAGTGCATACTCATGTGTTAGTTAAATTAGTTAAGCGTCTAATCAAGTGTTAACCAAGTTAACCAAGTGTTTAGTTAAGAGTAGTCAAGTGTCTAGGTGTCGTGCATCTGCTATTTTATTTTTAAACTTACCATCATATATCTAGGCTAAAATCCATGTGATTAGTCGAAAGACTAATCAATTAGCCTAAAGAAGGTTAATTAATGCTTAGTGACATATAAATATCCTTCTTAAAGATGGAATTAAGCTGGACAACTGGCTTAAAAGCTGTGTTGGTTAGCAGCATTGGTCAGCTGTATGTGAGTCCTTATGGCACATCTAGTAACTCTGTTGGTCAGCCTAGTAATTGGTGGTTCCGATAGTAAAAGGGTTGGAGCGATGGTGGTCCCAGTGTGGTCCCGTAGTGCATGGCTGGATGCCCAGCCGTATTCTATCTGATGTAAGTGCATATTTGTGTGTTATTATGCGTTAATTAATGTCTTAAGTCTAGTTGATTATCCTGAGACTAATCATCTTAGGTCTTTTGTCTAGATCATTGCTATCATGACATCTTTATCTACATCATTTGCATCATCATCTTTATCATCCCATTAGCATGGCACTAGCATGACATCATACAATTCTCTTTTGCAATCACGTATAGTTTCAAATGAAAGTTTTCATTTAAAAAGAAACTGTTTCAGACAAACTAATTTTCCTAAATCAACCTCTTTTATAAATCAAACCTTTCAAGTTAATAGAGTTTATCTAAATGAAGAATTCTATCAAGATTATAATCACTCTCACCGAAATGGGTTCTTTTCATATTTTTCTAAAGATATGCAAAAGTTATTCAAAACTATTTATTATACTTAATTAGCTAAAATCGAAAACAATATACCTTTCTTTAATTGGCTAAATGATTTTCTTTCAAACGATCAAATTTCCATTCCTAATTACAATAATGCTTTTATACTGCTAAATGAAAACTATGGCACAATCTCCTTGCAAAAGAAATAATCGTTTCCATTAATCCTTTAGTTTCTTCAACCCTCATCTTCTTCCCTGAAGCAACAAATTCAAAATAATCTCGAAAATCCTCCTTCAAAAGAAACACGCTACACAGACACACCGTCATGCAGTATTCAACCTGAAAGCTTAGATTCAAAATCTAGCTTATCAGATAATTCACATCCTTCTCAAACTACTAAAGATAATTTCAATAAAACCCAATCAAAAGAAAATTCTAACAATTATTCATTAAAACCTATCAAAAGTGAGGAAATTCCTCCAATCAATTCTCCTCCTTTAGTCAATCCATTAAATGTACCCATTAAAGAAAGGACTTCAATTTCTTCAAAAAATTTAAGAAACAATAATAGAAAAGAAAACAAATTATTTCCAAAACGTTTCCATAAATTAGAGGACCCCACTTCACCAAAACAAACATCTTGTATTCATGAATCGCCCCATCACAATCAATCTAAGAGTTCAAATCCAAGGTCTAATTCTTTGGATAAAGCAAATCTTGCTCAAATTTATCAGCAATAATTCCAAAAAATTTCCAAAAGCGAAAGCCCCAATTAACATAAAAGGAAATTTAAACCCAACTGTTTCACAACCCAAAATGAAAAATATCTATAAAAATGAAACGCCTTAAGTATAGCAAAACAGGCCATGTGGCCAATAAGAGGAAAAAAAATAAGAAGCTAACAATCATAAATTTCGAAAGAAAAGATTCAAAGTTACTTCTACTCAACCAAATTACTGTTCCAAAAATCAAGAAAGCTTAAATCAAATTCTAGATCCTTGCCAACCATCTGTCATATTAACTGTAAAAATATTTCTATTCAAAATTCTTTAAAAGCGACAACTCTCCTTGAAAGTGATGCATACCAAACTTGCATCAAGGAGATATTAATTCCAATAATTCCATCCCAACGTTACGAAGAAACCAAAAAGCAACTTCCTAATATCAATAAAAATTCACCACAAAGTAAATACAAATTATTTAAAGCTAATATTTGTAAAAAAGAATATTGTTTTCAAAATCCATTCAAACATATAAAGAAAAAACATATTCTTAGTATCCCTTCTATTACTCAAATCTATTTTTCAAACAAAAACCAAATTGATAATCAAATTAATAATATGAAGCTTGAAGATAAAATGCTTCATGAAATAATGCTTTTCCTTTTAATCTATGATGATTCTAAAGAAAGCTTTCATGAAATTCAAACATTTAATTCCAGTTGTTCTATATCCTCATATGATAACGTTACTCTTTGTCCTAATAATTGTAACATTATTCCTAACCTAGGAAAAACTCCTCTTTGATATCATCAAGCGGACTGAGGAACTAGAATCAAAACTCAATACTTTGATACGCTTAAAAGATTATTATTCAAAGATAAAATTATCAAATCAAGAATTCAACCTTTTAGTCTAAAACATATACTCAAAACCTTTGAAGGGCAAGGATTAAATCAACACAAGGCCAAAGTTTTAAAAAATTAAGAAATTATATTAAAACACATAATCTCCCCAAGGAATCAAATTTAATCCTCATTTCTTAAATTCAACATCTTGATTATCAAGTCTCTTCACTTGAGCCTTCAAAACCTCCTAATCGATCTTCTCCATCTTCTCCTAGTTTAAGCCCAGAAAATCAAGATTATGAAGCATTCGTTTCAGTCATTAACCATATTGATTTTTAAAAATGGTATGATGTTGTTATAGTCAAAAATTTCAAACTTCATTCTAAATAGCG
Organism: Lophocereus schottii; assembly: GCA_002740545.1. Lineage (NCBI taxonomy): Eukaryota > Viridiplantae > Streptophyta > Magnoliopsida > Caryophyllales > Cactaceae > Lophocereus > Lophocereus schottii. The sequence goes on along the minus strand of NCQV01093870.1, from coordinate 25,575 downwards.
ATGCTGATATGAACTACATTCAAGAGGGTTTAATTCCTTCAAAACATTTTGAAAAAACCAAAAAAAATGGCGGGTCCTACTAGATTCAAGCTTCAAGACAATTAGCAGTTTCAAATGCTTATATTTGCAACAATAAATATTATTTCAAAATTGCTTTTATACATATCTCAAACAACAAACTATCCTTAAAATTCCCTGTCTTACCCAAATATATCTTTTTGGTATCAATTTCAAAGGAATCTATTCAAATATTCTTCGAAAAAGAAATCAGATTCAAATTTTCTTTTTCCATGAAGAACAAGAATACTCCAATACTTCAAGAAACTTCAATTCCCAAAACTATTTCTACCAAAGAAAAACAAATAGTTTTTCCTCAAACAGAAATCACTCAAGCCCGTATTAAAAGAAAATTTTTTATAACATAAATTCAACAAAAAATTCAAATAATCAAGAAATTATTTGAAAAATATATCTGTGCTATCCCAAATGTCTTTTGTGATAGGAAGCAATATATGGTAAAATTACCATATGAAAAGGACTTTAATAAAAGAAATATTCCAACAAAAGCACATCTTATTCAAATGACTAAAGAACTTTTAGAATTTTGCAAAAAAGAAATTCAATCCTTATTAGACAAAAGGCTCATCAGATCCTCTAAATCTCCTTGGAGCTCTGCAGCCTTCTATGTTTGCAATCAAGCAAAAAAGGAACGTGATGCTCCTAGATTAATCATAAATTACAAACCATTCAACAAAGTTCTTCAATGGATAAGATATCCAATCCCAAAAAAGATTTATTTGGAAGAATATTTGATCCAAAATTATTTTTGGAATTTGATATGAAATCTGGCTTTCAGCAAATCCAAATTAATAGAAAAGACAGATACAAAACTACCTTCATAGTTCCATTTAGACATCACGAATGGAACGTAAAACCATTTAAACTCAAAAATTCTCTTTTCCAATTTCAACATGTACTCAATAATTACTCTAAATTTTCAAAATTTTACGTTGATAATGCTTTCACTTATTCAAAATTTCTATATCAGCATTTCAAACATCTACAAACATTTTTCAATCTCTCTAAAAGAAATAATTTAGCTATTTCTACTTAGAGATGGAAATTATTTCAAAGAAAATTTCGATTTTTAGGCCATAACATTTTTAATGGTACTATTAACCCCATTCAATGATGCATCAGATTCCAGATGAATTCAAAGATGAAAATCAATTTTTGGTTTTCTTAATTATATTGCAGATTTGCAAACCCTTATTCCCAAAATTCATGAACATTCATCTTGCATGATCTCAAAAGTATACACAAATAGTCATGCATTTCAAGACTAAGGTTAAATCACTCTCATGTCTTAACATACCAAATTCATATGCATTCATAATAGTTGAAATAGAGGTGTTAAACAATAGTCTTGGCCGAATTAGAATTCTCAAGCAGTGTCTTAACCGAAGTCTTGAACAATTAGCCAGGTTCCATAGTAGAGTCTGGATTGCACCTCAAATTCATTACTCCACAGTTAAAAGAAAAATTTTATCTATTTTAAAATTTCAAAATCTTGTTTTTGGTCACATATTTTCAGTTTTCAATTTTAAACTCATCAAGCAAACAATTCCTTTCCTAACCTCCTCTTTAGAAAATTCCTTCAAGCAAAATAATTTTACCTCTATTCCTCTGTTTCAGATGTCATCCACATCCAATTACCCCACACTCAAAATCCAAAAAACCTCAAAGACATTCAAGACCCTCTTCTATTCTATCTTAGAGATCATTCCGATGAACTCCATTTTACTACATTCCAAGGACCTCGATACAATGAATATGTCATTTTCATCCACTATAATAAATGGCTATCAAGTTCCAAGACTTCCTTTTATTCATATTTAAAGATACTCAAATTTTACCAAATCTTTACAAAAATTCCATGGTCACCCAGTACTTATCCTGGCATCAACCAGCTATATTCAAACCATTCATTTTGGCTAACATATCACAAATTATTCGGTACTACTTGATCGACATATGATCCAATTCATTCAACGAGTTATTCCTGATATAAATATTTTTCCAATTGAGGAACATCCGTTCTTCTACTCTAAGAGATCATGTCAGTATAATTTTACTGAGTGTCACACTCAATTGCCACCTACTTGCATTCAAGATCATCAGTGCAACATATTACAAGAATATTCAAGACTCTATGGTCACCAAGGGACCCTTTCCAGCAATGCCCCTTGAAATTTCAACACAGCAGTATGCCATTCGAATACTCAAGCAGCAGCTGTCAAGCATGCCAGTCCAAAAATCAAGCAACAGCTATCAAGCCTTTGCAACCAATAGGGGACATTAGGCAGTAAAACCCCTTGCAATTCGACATGTATTTCGACATGCAAGCATGCAACAATAACAGTCAAGAGGTAGCTATCAATTTTTAATAAGTCTGTTAGACGTTGTAAGTAGAAGGCTGAGCTTAGAATGCAGAACTCAACTGCCTCTTTCCTTTGTACATTAGCCATCTCCCTTTCCCTCTCTCTTCCTTATCTTTCTGCTTCTTTGTACTATTCATCGGTAATATTCAATCGTAGTAAGTTCATTCAACTACTTTCTCTTTGCAAATTTTCGATTCATACTTTACGCATGTTTTGTTCCTTTCTATTCCATCAACTTCTATCACTATTCATATACTAAGTAAGGCCCAGTAATATTAATTTCCAAAGCTCTGCATTATACATTTCTTTATTCATATCCGTAAACTTTGTTCATTTATTTAATCAATTGTTAGTCAACCTTTACTTTTTATTAATCTTGCTTTACTATTTATTAACCAAGTTTTTCAAATTATTTCAAAATTAAAATTACACTCGGTCCTGTCTCCAATTGGTATCAAAGCCAAGTGTCTAGTCAAGTTATCCAAATACCTGCCCAAGTGTTCAGTCAAGTCAAGTTAACTAAGTATCAACCAAGTGTTAATCAAATTAACTAATATTAGCCAAGTGTTCAATCAAATTACCCAGTGTTAACCAAGTTAACCGAATGTCTAGTCAAGACTAGCCAAGTGTCTAGGTGTCGTACATCTCTTATTTTATTTTTTTAATCTTACCATCATGAATCTAAGCTAAAATCCTTGTGATTAGTCGAAGGACTAATCAATTAGCCTAAGGAAGGCTAGTTAACCCTTAATGATATATAAATATCCTTATTAAAGACGGAATTAAGCCAGACAACACGTTTGGAAGCTGTGTTGGTTAGTAGCGTTGGTCAGCCGTCTGTGAGTCCTTAAGGCACCTCTAGTAAGCCTGTTGGTCAGCTTGGTGATTGGTGGTCCCAGTAGTAAAGGGGTCGAAGAGACGATGGTCCCGGTGTGATCCCACAGTGCATGGCTGGGTGCCTAGCGGTATCCTGTCTAAGATAAGTGCATACTTATTTGTTATTATGTGTTGATTAATGTCTGTAGTCTAGTTGATTGTCCTAAGGCTAATCATCTCAGGGCTTTTGTCTAAATCATTGCCATCATGACATCTTCATCTACATATGCGTCATCATCCTTATCATCTCATCAGCATGACACTAGCATGACATCATACAATTCTCTTTTACATTCACGTATAGTTTCAAATGAAAGTTTGCATTCAAAAGTCTTAAGATGATTAGTCTCATGACAATCAATTAGACTAAAGACATTAATCAACACATAATAACTCACAAATATGCACTTATCTCAAACAAAATACCACTAGGCACCTAGCCATGTACTACGGGACCACACCGGGACCACCTTCGCTCTAACCCCTTTACTGTCGGGTCCACCAATCACCAGGCTGACCAATGGACTTACTTGAGGCATCATAAGGACTCATAGACGGCTGACTAATGCTGTTGACCAACACAGCTTTCAAGCCAATTGTCCGACTTAATTTCATCTTTAATAAGGATATTTATATGTCACTAAGGGTTAACTAACTTTCTTTAGGCTAATTGATTAGTCCTTTGACTAATCATAAGAATTTTAGCCTAGATGCATGATGATAAGTTTAAATAAAAATAAAATAGGAGATGCACAACACCTTACAAGACGCTTGACTAATTTTAGTTAACTTGACTGTACACTTGGTTAACGCGTTATTAGACACTTGATTAAACACTTAATTAAGGGATTAACACTTGGGTAGGTATTTGATTAGAAGTTAATTAACATTAATCTTGACTAGACACTTGGGTAACTTGACTGAACAATTGGCTCTGATACCAGTTAGGGACATTTTGCAGTAAAACCCCTCGCAATTCGACACGTATTTTGACATGCAAGCATGCAACAATAAAAATCAAGATGTAGCTGTCAAGTTTTAATGAGCCTATCTGACGTCAACCATTCAAAATTATCCACGTACAGCTGTTCAAGATAAGTTCAACATTCAAGACAACTCAATAACCTTATCCATTCACTATTCAAATGTTGGAATGCTTATCGTCTTACTATAGCATTAATTATTATGTATTGTACATTTTACTTTGTGAGCCTATATAAAGGCGTCAAAGTTGTAACATAAAGCTCAGAATGCATTTGCCTCTCTCCTTTGTACATTACCCTTCCCCACCTTCTCTTTCTTCCTTATCCTCTTCTTTTGTCTCTTTGTAATTCATCTACTGAATTCAATCAAAATCCGTAAGTTTTCATTCAATATCCTTATCTTTGCCAATTTTCTATTCATGTTTTAGGCATTTTATCTTTTCCATCACTTTCTTTAGGACCATTCATTAATTCCTCAAGTTTTATTCATACTTGTTACTCTTCTTATTCATTATTTTATTCATGTTTATTGTTTTAATCAATTATTAATCAAGTTTTACTTTTAATTAATCACGTTTTTGCAATTTATTTCAAAAATAAAAATTGCACTCGGTCCTGTCCCCAACTGGTATCAGAGCCAAGCGTTCAGTCAAGCCAAGTTACTAAGTATCAACCAAGCGTTAATCAGGTGTTTAGTCAAGTGCATGCTCACATGTTAGCTAAATTAGTTAAGTGTCTAATCAAGTGTTAACGAAGTTAACCAAGTGTTTGGTCAAGACTATTCAAGTGTCTTAGTGTTGTGCATCTCTTATTTTATTTTTTAATCTTACTATCATGTATCTATGCTAAAATCCTTGTGATTAGATGAAGGACAATCAATTAGTCTGAGGAAGATTAGTTAACCCTTAATGACATATAAAGATCCTTATTAAAGATGAAATTAACCCGGACAATTGGCTTGGAAGCTATGTTGGTCAGCAGCATTAGTTAGCCGTCTGTAAGTTCTTAGGGTGCCTCTAGTAAGTCTGTTGGTCAGCCTGGTAATTGGTGGTCACAGCAGTAAAGGAGTTGGAGCGACAGTGGTCCCAATGTGGTCTGCAGTGTATGGATGGGTGCCTAGCGGTATTTTATCTGAGATAAGTGTATATTTGTGTGGTGTTGATTAATGTCTTTAGTCTAGTTGATTGTCCTGAGACCAATCATCTCAGGTCTCTTGTCTAGATCATTGTTATCATGACATCTTTATCTACATCATTTGCATCATAATCATTATCATCTCATCACCATGACACTAGCATGACATCATACAATTCTCTTTTGTATTCACGTATAGTTTCAAATGAAAGTTTGTATTCAAAAGGAAATATTTTTAAACAAAATAATTTTCCTAAATCAACCTCTTTTATAAATCAAACTTTTCAAGTTAATTGCGCTTATCTTGACAAAGAATTTTATCAAGACTATAATCGGTCTCACCGAGACTGGTTGTTTCATATTTTTCCAAAGACATGCAACAATTGTTCAAAAATATTTATTATACTCAATTAGCTAAAATCAAAGAAAATATACCTTTCTTTGATTGGCTAAATGATTTTCTTTCAAACCATCAAATTTCTATTCCTAATTACAACAAATACTTTTCTGCCACTAAACGAAAATTATGGCACAATCTTCTTGCAAAAAAAACAACTGTTTTTATTTGTCCTCCAGTTTCCATTCAACCGTCGTCTTTTTCCCCAAAGCAAGAAATTCAAAATACTTTTGAAAATCTTCCTTCAAAAGAAATACTCTGCACAGACACACCGTCAAAGTTAATGAAATTCCTCTAATCAATTCTCCTCCTTTATTCAATCCATTAAATGAACCCATTAAAGAAACGCCTTCAATTCCTTCAGAAAATTTAAGAAACAACAATAGAAAAAAAAACAAATTATTTCTAAAAAGTTTCCACAAATTAGAGGAACCCACCTCATCAAAATAAATTGTTTATATTCATGAATCATTCTATCATAATCAACCTAAAAGTCCATATCCAAAGTTTAAATCTTCAGATAAAGCAAGTCTTGCTCAAATAATCAACAATAATTCCAAAAATTTTCCAAAAGCAAAAGCTTCAATTACTGTAAAAAGAAATATAAACCCAACTGTTTCACAACCCAAAATGATAAATTCAAAACGAAAAATATCTATAAAAATGATATGCCTTAAATATAGCAAAACAGGCCATATGGCCAATAAGAGGAAAAAATTAGAAGTTAACAATCATAAACTTCGAAAGAAAATATTCAAAGTTACTTCTACTCAACCATATTACTGTTCCAAAAATCAAGAGAGCTTAAATCCAAGAAAATCAATTCTAAATCCTTACCGACCACCTGTCATAATAACTATAAAATATTTCTATTCAAAATTCTTAAAATCAATAACTCTCCTTGATAGTGATGCATACCAAACTTACATCAAGGAGATATCAATTCCATTAATTCCATCCCAATATTACGGAAAAACCAAAAAGCAACTTCGTAATATTAATAAAAATTCACCACAAAGTAAATAGAAATTATCTAAAGCTAATATTTGCTATAAAGAATATTGTTTTCAAAATTCATTCAAACATATAAAGAAAAAGGATATCGTTGGTATCCCTTTTATTACTCAAATCTATCTTTCAAATATAGATCAAAATGATAGTCAAATCAATAATATGAAGCTTGAAGATAAAAAAATTCAAGAAATAATGCTTTTCCTTTTAATTTATAACAATCCTGAAAAAGCCCTTTATAAAATTCAAACATTTGATTCCAGCCGTTCTAAATCCTCAGATAAAAACGTTACTCTTTATTGTAATGGTATTATAAAAAATCCATCTCATGAAGAACTCCTCTTCAATATCACTGAAAAGATTGAGGAATCAAAAGTCAAAGTTCAATTCCTTCACAAGCCTAACAGCTTATTACTTCAACATAAAATTATGAAATTAAGAATCCAACCTTTTAGACTAAAGCAAGTATTAAAATCCTATGAAGAGCAAAATTTAAATCTTTCTAAACCCATAATAGTTAAAGAATTAAAAATTCATACTCAAAAGCAAAATCTCCTTGAGGAATCAAACTCAATCCTCATTTCTCAACTTCAAGAACGTGAAAATCTAGTTTCTTCTCTTGAATCTTCAAAACCTCCTAATCAAATTCCTCCTTCTTCCCCTAAATTAAGTCCAGAAAATCAAAATCATAAAGCATTCCTTTCAATCATTAATCGTATAGATTTTCAAAAATGGTATGTTCCTATTATCACTGTAGTTAAAGATTTCAAACTTCATTCTATTACTATGCTAGATAGTGGTGCCGATATGAATTGTATTCAAGAAGGTTTAGTTCCTTCAAAATATTTTGAAAAAAACAAAAGAAAAAATGACTAGTGCGATCATATCAAAGTTTCAAATTTATTACAAGCCTTTAAATGCTTATATTTATTGCTTCAGAAATGTCTTTATCCTCATCAAAAATCTTAAACGACAAATTATTCTCAGAATTCTTTTTCTTACCCAACTATATCCTTTTACTATCAATTTCAAAAGGATTTATTCAAATATTCTTTGAAAAGAAATTAGATTCAAAGTTTCTCCTTCCAAGAAAAACAAGAATATTGCAATTCTTCAAGAAGTTTCAATTCCCAAAATTATTTCCACTAAAGAAAAACAAATAGCTTTTCTTCAAACAGAACTTATTCAAGTCAATACTGAAGAAGAACTTGTTATATAAACGATACAACAAAAGATTCAAAAAATCAAGAATTTACTTGAAGATTATATTGTTCCGATATTCCAAATGCCTTTTGGGATAGAAAGCGACATATGGCAAAATTACCATATGAAAAGGATTTTGATAAAAGAAATATTCCAATAAAAGTACGCCCTATTCAAATAAATAAAGAGCTTTTAAAATTTTACAAAAAAGAAATTCAATCCTTATTAGACAAAAGGTTCATCAGGTCCTCCAAATCTCCTTAGAATTGTGCAGCCTTCTGTATCCACAATCAAGCAAAAAAGGAATGTGATGCTCCTGGATTAGTCATAAATTACAAACCATTTAACAAAGTTCTTCGATGGATAAGACATCGAATTCCCAACAAAAAAGATCTATTAAGAAGATTATATAAAATATTTTCAAAATAAAATCTAACTTTTGGCAAATTCAAATTACTGAGAAAATTAGACATAAAACTACATTCACAATTCCATTTGGATGCTACAAATGGAATGTGAAGCCATTTAAACTTAAAAATTCTTCTTTTCAGTTTCAACCTATACTTAATGATTATTCTGAATTCTCAATAGTTCATTTTCTCATTTATTCCAAAATTTTGGACTATCATTTCAAGCATATGAACATATTCTTCAATGTCATCAAAAGAAATGAGTCAGCTATTTCTACTTCGAGAAGGAAATTATTTCAAACAATAATCTAGTTTTTAGGCCATAACATTTTTAATGGTACTATTAAACCGATTTAACAATTTAACAATGCGTAAAATTTGCAGAAAAACTTACAGATGAGTTCAAAGATAAAAATGAATTTGAAAAATGTTTGGTTATCTCGATTACGTTGCAGATTTTTCTTAAAATTTGCATCCCGCCTAAATTCAAGAGAATTCATCTTACATGATCTCATAAGTATACTCAAATAATCACGCATAACAAGTGTAAGGTCAAGTCACCCCTATGTTTTGGCATACCAAATTCATATGCATTCATGATAGACGCGTTTGACAATAGCCTTCGCAAAATTAGAATTCTCAAGTAGCATCCTAAACCAAGCCCTAAATAATTAGTAAGGTTTCATAGCAGAATATGGACTGAACCTCAAATTCATTAATCCACAATAAAAAGAAAATTTTCATCTCTTTCAAAATTTCAAAATCTTATTTTTGCTCAAATATTTTCAATTTTCAATTCTAAATTCATAAAGCAAACAATTTCCTTCTTGCCTCCCTTATTAAAGAGTTCCTTCAAGCAAAGTAATTTTGCTTCAATTCCTCTATTCCAGGTGACATCCACATCCAAATTGCCCCACAATCAAAATCCAAAAAACCTCGAAGACATTTAAGAACCTCTTCTATTCCATCTCAGAGATCATACTGATGAACTCTATTTCACTACATTCAAAGGACCTCGATACAATGAATATGCCATTTTTATCTATTATGATCAATGGCTATCAAGTTCATGAACTTCCTTTTATTCATTTTTAAAGATACCTAAATTTTACCAAGCTCTTTTACAATCTATGGTCATCCGGTACTCATTGTGATACCAACTAGCTACATTCAAATGCTTTGATTTTATGGGGTATTCATCATAAATTATTGGCAACTCCTTGATTAGCATATTATCCAGTTTATTCAATGGAGTATTTCTGATGCGTACATATATCCAAATGATGAGCATCAGTTCTTCTACTCTAAGAAATCATCTTAGTATAATTTTACTGAGTATCAAACTTAATTGCCACCTACTTGCGTTCAAGATCATCAATGCGACATATTACACGAATATTCTAGATTCTATAATTGCCAGGGGACCGTTTCCAGCAACGCCCCTTGAAATTTCACCACGCAAGGATGCCATTCCAGTAATCCAGCACCAGTTGTTAAGTTTCTGCAACCAATAGGGGACACTATGTAGAAAAACCTCTTAAAATTCCACACGTAATTCGACATGTAAGCACGCAACAATAAAAATCAAAACATAGCTATCAAGTTTTAATAAACCTGTCAGACGTCAACCATTAAAAATTATCCACGTACAACTGTTCAAGATAAGATCAACATTTAAGATGACTCAACAATCTTACCCAATTACTGTTCAAATGTCAGAATGCTTATCAAGTTACTGTAGCGTTAATTATTTTTGTACTATACACTTTACTTTTGGCTTATATAAAGACTTCAAGATTGTAAGCAACGGCATAGCTTAGAATTCATCTGCCTCTTTCATTGTACATCACCCATCCCCACTTCTCTCCTTATCCTCTAGCTCTGCTCCCTTGTAATCAATACTCCAAATTTAATACTATCGGTAAGTTTTTCATTCAAGTATCTATCTTGTAAACATCCTATTCATATTTTACACTTTGGTTCGTTCTTTTCGTAGTATTTCATTACTTCCCGACCACTTAGGCCTACTCATATTGTTTCAATTTCTCAAAAACTTTACCTTATTCATTTCAGTACTCATATTTGTTGCTTTATTCATGCTTCTTGTTTTAATCAATCACTAATCAAGCTTTAGTCTTTATCAATCACTTTTGCAATTTATTTCAAAAATTAAAAGTTGCACTCGGTCATGTCCCCAATTGGTATCCCCTTTAGAATCAAGTATAGTACATACTAAAGAAAGTCATGCTTCTGGGGACTATTCCAAATGGAATATCCCTTCTGAATCCATTTAACTAATTTATTCAATTGGTCCTTGAAGTTTTAAAACTGCATTTTTTATTAAAATTCTTGAAGAAACTATTAGTTTAAATGATCACTATGAGACCCTTCAACTTTTACCAAGAGTTTTAATTAATAAATATCTTCAAAAAGGCTTTAGATATATTCATTTTGGTCTAGTTCAAGTTGCTGTTAAACCCTTAACTAAGCTAGAAATTGACAATCCTGTTTTCTTAATTTTAAGAGACAATAGATTAAAAAATACAAAAATTTACTCCTTGCAATGGTTCAATCAAATGTTTGCAATGGTCCAATCTATTTCAATTGTTGTCCAAATTATTTAGTAGACCTTACTGATCCGTTGCTTCTTCAAACTCTAATCCTTGATGTTCATTTAATCGTTGATAAATTCAAAGAACTTTCCAAATGCCTTGCAGTTACCTATTGAATCTATTTTAGATTATTTTCCTCTCTATTGAATCCAAAACTTAACATTATTGCCAGTAAAAAGGAAGAGATTGTCCTTATTCAACATTACGGTGATGAATCAGCCACTTATGTCCCTAAAAGGCTAAAGTGGGATGAAATTACCATGCCCGAAGAACTTATTATTCCAGAACCAAGACCCCCAGGAATATTACAATCACAGAAATTTGTTTTATTTCAGAAACCTCTGACGGAAGGCCTTTACTTCGATTTAGTTCATATCATGAGCCTTCTCATCCTACTATTATTCCAGATTTCCAGTCAACTACATTCTTAATCTCATCTGTGCCATCTACTAATAGAAACCCTCATATTAGTGGAATAATCGACCGAACTCCATTACCGAAAGTCATATACAATGATACTCAACTGGAAGAACGCTTTGCGTCACCCACCTTTTCTCAAATGAGAGCTCCTTTTGAATTAAATGAAATCACAAAAGTTGCTTTTCAAGTTGATAGATGTTATCTCAACAAAGAATTTTACCAAGACCACAACTAGTCCTATAGAAAATGGTTCTTTTCCCATTTTTCTAAGGACATACAACAATTACTTAAGACCATTTATTATAATCAACTAGCCAAAATCAAAGAAAATATACCCTTGTTTGACTGGCTAAATACATACTTGCAAAAACATCAGATTGTTGTTCCAGACTATCATCCTTCAATCTGTGTCATAGAACGCCAAACCAAATTATGGCATAATCCTGTTACAAAGCAATCAAGAGTCTCTGTTCATCCTCCACTAAATACCATATCCATTCCTGTATCCAAAGACGACTCCGTTATTGCCACTCCATTCAAAAAACCTACAGGGAGATATAGAAAACCATGAAACTCAAAAATTTTTGATGAAACTCGCAAGATCATCAAAAAAATAATTATTCTAACCAACTATTACATACTATGGCTACCCAACTAGATTCAATAACCACCCAATTAGGAGAAAATTCTAGTAATTATTTGGTTGACCTTTCCAAACTAAAGGAAACTCCTAAAAACAATTTTCCACCTTTATTCAATCCTTTTAGCATACCTATTAAGAAATTCATTCTATTCCTACAACAAAATTAGGAAACAATGACAAAAAGGAAATCGAATTATTCCATAAAATTTTCCATGCTCTTGAAAAACTAGAAAATCCCATGTTTCTAA
>NCQV01093869.1:832-12006 GCA_002740545.1 Lophocereus schottii | reverse complement strand
GAAGGACTCTAAGAAGAATTTAAGCTGTTCTTTTTCCCTAGCAAATAACTTAATCAGATCACCCTTGGTCATGTTCCTTGAAACAAATTTGATATCAGCATTCAAATAAGTCAACATATCCCTCACGCCATCATATTCAACAAACTGAAATGACAATTCATGCTTGACAAAACACGATGCTAATAATTGACGAAACTTGTTAATGTCAAATCCAGGTCACCTACATCCCAAAGAACCAGAATGACTCTCCAATAGAAGTTGACCTATGTCTCTAAAATTCCTTCTTTTACAAATGCCCAAGTGCCTTTTCAAATTTTCTATGATAAGTTTGACCACATTTTTTGCACTTACAAAACAAATTACCCTCGAAAGAAATTCATAATGTTCCCACACAGTAGAATAAAGCTAACTTTCATTGACGTTTTGGGGGCTTACCAGCACCAGCATCAGTAGCACGAGGCTTATACGCTCCTGTTGGAATGGCAGTAGGCCTCTTTGCTTCCTTACTGTTAACTTCAGCTACATCCTCAACATTTGAATCAACATCAATGGGCGTTGAACCTTCATAATGTGATGCCATTCTGTTTGCATTTTAAAAAAATTGTTGCAATTAGCAAGCAAACATCAACCATCAACAAAATACATAATCAGCAAGCATGATCGAAAGTTGAAAGTCTTACTGGGTTGTAGATTGAAGGCTGACAAATTGTTGGTACAGGAATTGAAACGAATTATAGAGGCAGATGCATGTTAGAAATTAAAAATAACAGAACTATTCATATTAAGGCATTAATAGGCTGACCAATTAAAAATTAATAACACTCTGCTCCTCTATCTTGTGTCTGGCCGAAACCCATTCAGTGACATATTAAGTCAAGCAAATTGAAGAATGGAAATGGCCGAAACACATTTTCTTTGATCCAAAAATCATATTACACACTAATGATGTGATAGATCTTTAAAAATCATCTTGACAAATTAATCATATTACATACCAGAGAGGGAGAGAGAAAGACAGAAAGAGAGAGAGGAAAAGACTTACTAGAGATGGAAAGAGAGAGGACTGAGGGGTGGCGAGTGGCGACTTCGACAGGCTTCTGAGTGGTGATGGCCGCGACTTCGATCGGTTTATGAAGAGATCAATAAGCCCTCCAGATCAGTAGCAAGGAGATGCAGTGAGGGAGTGGAGAAGAGATGAGATCAGATCAGTAGATAGGATATGAGATCAGTAGAGAGGAGATGAGAGGGGCGAATAAGCCCTTAAGCTCTGTGGTTACTGGTTTGAGGAGGAGTGGTAGCGGAAGTAACTGGAAGTCTAGAAATGTCGAATGAACTCAGTGAAGGACTGAAGGCTATGAAGCCTTTTATACCTAGGGCTTTGAGTTTTGATAGGGTGGGCTCATGGGCTTAGCAGCTGGCAAAGTGGTGGCCCGAAAATGCAATTGCAAAATTGCCAAAATTTGAACTCCCCGCCCCCAGCCAAAAATTGTGAAAACTAAAATTTCAATGGCCCCCCAAAAATATTCAAAAAAACTACACATGATTATATACCCATAAATGGGTTAAACGAGTTACAGTAAACGGGTAAACAAGTTATTCTGCTTAACTCGTTTCTTTAAATGGGTTAAATAGGTATTTTTTTGTGTTGAAAATTTTAACATGATCCTAACATGTTTAATTAAATGGGCTAATCGTGTTGACTCATTTAATTAAATGAGTTGAAAATCTTTACCCAAACTCGCCTAATTTCGTGTTCGGTTCGGCTTGGTAATCGTATCGGATCAGCTTTTAACAGCCTTATGAGTGAGCACATAACCGATTTATGATTCTTGAATACAAGCTGAATCTCAGTGATCTAAATATATTTCTTTAGTGAGCTAACAATTATATTTAGTGAGCACATAACTGATTATGATGAGCTATTGTTTATCATATGTACATATCACTAATAAAAGTATCATCTGCAAAAACAAATATGATTTTGTCATGAGTTATAATGCATAATTGGTGAGCACAAACTAAATTCTAGTGAGCCAAATGTTTGTTTTTAGTGAGCAGAAAACTGCTTTGTATTAAAAGGCAACATATGTTTTATAGTGAACTATACTGATTATAGTGAGCTATTTTTTTACCTGTTAGGCACAAAAATTGATTATAATGATTACATTTAGCGAGCATAGAAACCGATTTATCATTGCTGAGTACAAGCTGAATTCCAGTTAGCTAAATGTATTTTTTCAGGAAGCCAACTAATATATTTAATGAGTACATAACTCATAATGGCGAGCTATTGTTTATCATAATTACACAGACTAAAATTTAGAGAGAATTGAGTATATTCAAGCATTAAACGAAAAAACATTATTCAACTTGTATCATAACCGATATTAACACGATTACAAATACCATATACAGCTCAAAACAAAAATCAAACATTCTAACAAACATCCAGAACAACGAATCGCAAAAACCAACTATATATTCAAACCAACAATTATATTATCTTTTCAAAACATGGCATCATAACAACAAATGCAATCCAGTTGGAAAATCTCGAAATTAACTCATCAGAACGCAAATTTAAAACACACAAGTTTCAAACTCGAACACAAAAACAGAGATTAAAAATTGCTATCAAACCTGATGAAGAATTTGCATTGGATGAATTTTTAGCATCAATAGCGACGTTAAGATTAAACTCAACTATTAACTAATTGCTGAATACCAAAATAATTGAAGCAGCACAAAGTAATCAAGCAGTAGGGAGAATGAAAACCATCATTTCTAAAACTTGAGAAGCATAAATTTTGTTTTTGTTTTTTTTAAGAGGAGACGAGAGATGTACTGGGCGCGATAGTTGCCTGGACTAAAAACCGCTCCCACCTTTGGATTGCCCTCCTTTGGGTTCATTAGTCATTGTTGGACTGGTGCGAGTCATTGCGAGCAATTCGTTGCAAAACGCTTTGCTGCAACATCAACTGGTTCGCATTCTCGTTGTCTCTCCCTCTCTGCGCTCGTCGGTTAAGGCGGCGGCAATGGCGACGGAGGCGCGTGCAAAGGGGAGGGGGACAGTGACATCACTGTCATCGATGTTTCCGGCGGAAGAAGCGCGAAAAGCGTCCCAGCGCGTGCAGGAAACGATCAGTGAGAAGCGTAAGGAACTTGGCGCTCTAGATAACTTCATCACCGATAACACCAACCTGATTAACCTCGTTCAACGAGTTCCCGACGATCTTCACCACCGAATCATGGTCTCCCCCCCCTCTTTCTTTGTTAAAAGTTAAACACGTTTTAATTTTCAGAATCTTAATTTCATGGTAATGGTGTGGTAATTTCAGGTTCCGTTTGGGAAAGCTGCCTTCTTTCCGGGTCGTCTGGTTCACACCAATGAGTTCATGGTAATTAGTAATTACTCCTTTTTTCTGGATTAATTTCTTGTGTGCGTTTCCTGGTTGCCAAACAGTTTTCATGTTTTAATTTTACTGGGTCAGTACTCAGACTAAGTTGCTGAAGTTTTTGAAGTTATTGGATTACTTCAACATACTGAGATACTGATGAACAAGAGCAACTTCTACATGGGTGCTTACTCTCTCTTTTTTTTTTGGGGAGGAGGGGAGGAAGTAGTCTTGCTCTGACAAACATTCTTCAGGAAAATTGATTGACATTGGTTGCCATGGGCAATTCTGACTGTAGTTGTAGTTGTGAATGTTTAGTTGATTATTAAATTTTACATTGAATTAGTGACGAGCAACTGCAATATCAATCTGTTATTCGGAATTCCATACTCTGTGCTAGTTATTTGGGGGGGGTATGTGAGCAAAATGTTGTGGTTACAAAACACTGAATCAGGTTTTATTATTTATTTATTTTATTTTAAGCTTGTTGCACTTTCGTGATTAGGAAGATATTCTGTTTCTCATTTATGAGGGTGTCAGTCATTGGCAGTGTGCTTTGCAAGACAATTTTACATTTTACAGACTGAACTGAACTGGGTGTTGGGGCTGTTGTTGGTTCTGGGTTACATGGATTTGTTTTCAGCTTAGGCGTGTGAAATTATTGAAAGGAACTCTAGCAAAGTCTTTATGTTGGTCTATTGTTCCTTCTGACTCCTACCTAGAAGGAGTGCATCACAGGTAGTAAAAAAGTAGATTAATGCCTTCAAAATGCAACTTTTGTAATCTACCTAAAGCGGAACACATCCTCGTCCTCTGTTGGTTGGAGCTACATTTTAATGTAACTGAGATGGAGGGGTGTGAAGATGCTAGGCATAAGGCTCAGGGAGCTTCCTCTGCACCTCTCCCACAGATCCTCTTGGACCGCTCATTCAACTGTGTAAAGCGAAGGCCATGATGCATTTTTCATGAAAGAAATAACACAGCTGATTCCAGTTATCATGTGTTGTGGTATGTTTAACAAGGGCTGGGGAACGGTAAGTGTAAATGTTTTGGGATAGTCCTCCAGCGTGTCTTTTTTTATTTTTTTATATTTTTTATGCACTATGGTCAGCAGCACAGCGGTGACTTCTTGATTAATTTAGCTTTATGCCATGAAAGTGTTGAATACATGACTGCTAGGACGCATTCACATGGAGCTTGTTTTGAATGGTACTAGGTTCTTTTAGGAGAGGGCTATTATGCTGAGAGAACAGCCAAACAGACAGTTGATATCCTCAAGAGAAGAGGGAAAACATTGGAGTCTCAGGTTGATTCTCTTAAGGCTGTGATTGAAGATCTCAAAACGGAGGCTTCATTTTTTGACAGAACAGCAGCAGAGGCGGCAGTAAGCCTAGCTTTGATATTGGATTGCTTTTGTCATTTTATGCAGATCACGTCATATAGTACTTAGCACAGCTTCTCTGTGCATATCACAGGAGGGCCTTGTGGAAATTAGAGAAGAGTATGCAGATGAGGATTCTGTGGAAGCAGACTCTATATCAGGCATGTTACCGTTTGTTCATTTCCATGCTTTCCTTTGATGCTTTGATCAGTTGTATGGGCCTCCCCCAATCAGAAGTCCCGCTGTGGCCCAGTCACTAACTAAAGGATAGCTTACCTCCCTGGATGAACTCTGCAGGTTAGACGTATAGTTTTGGATTTTTATTTGTCCTTGAGGCCGTTTCTCACATCAGGAGATCTGCATGGTAGTTGTTTGAGGAAGTTGTCTATTGGCTTCAATTAAGAGCTGGATGGACATTCTGTGTATGATTGCATTTGTGGTCTGAGGAATTTCATTGTAGTTACTTCTCCTTTGTTTCTTCTTCTTTGTTTCGTATGTGTATGACTACGGGAATGGAGGCACAGTACCGTCACATTGATGTGTAATTTGCCTTTTGGTATTTGTTCAAACACATTCCATGGATTGGTGCTGTTACTTTCTCTCCTCGTTTCTATTTTTTTCCCCTTTTATTGAGACCTCCATTCTATTTATTATGTGTTTTATTCCCCTCTCTAACACATCCACACATTCACTTACCCCTTTTGATCAGAATATTTTATTTTCTGTTATGTAATTATGTAATATTATTTCTCTTTTTTACTCAAAAATGTTTGGTGCTAACAGTAACATTAACTTGTAAGGTCCGTTGTGGACGGATAGCGTAGTGGCAGGGTGCATTTCCTAGATTTTTTGCGGATATGGATTTACTGATCTTTTTTTTTTTAATTTGGAAAATGCTTACGAAAATTTAACACTAATTTCAAAATCGCTGGATATATGACTAGTAAAAAGGTTATGTGCAAATCTTTTAGCTCCCTGACCACTATATGCTCAAGCAAAGTATATTTGCATGTCCTGTGTTAATATATGGAGAAACTGATTTCCCAGATGCTTTGGAGATTCTAAATGCTGATTTCCATGTCTATGGAGTATGTAGATTGTAGTGTTCTGTAACAGAATTTCGTTTGTGTTCACCTCTGGTTCTTTCTCTTTTCACTGCGAGCTCTGCTAGCATCCAGAATTTCTGTAATACGAGCTCTGCAGTCTCAAGTTGATTTTGTGTGTAGAGAATTTGAAGTTGTTCGTTAGATGAATCATGAATTGTTCACCTGTGATCTATGTGCATTTCAGGTTTGCGAAAATCGGATGCACCTAGTACTTCTGAAGTGGATGGCGGTGCAAGGGCTGTTGATGATGAAGAATATGCTCGTATTATGTCCAGGTTTGATGAACTTGAGAGAGAAGAACTTGAAGCAGGAGACACAGAAAATATGGAGGATAATAGAAATGTAGACGGTGAAGAGGATAATGATAATGAAAACGGGGATGCTGGCGAGGCAGAGGATTATGAAAATTTAGACGCTGAAGAGCCGGAGGTTGATGAAGATGGGGACACTGGGGAGCTGAAGGATGAGGAACATGATGAGAGTTCAGACAACTTGATAATACTTCCAAAGGTAGTACATGATATAGATATTCAAGTAGGGGGTGTCAATGGTTGATATTTTTAGAATTCAGATATAAAATGGCTGCCTGCTGAAAATTTTGCTATTTGAGCTATCCATCTCAGAATTATTTTTTTTCCCTGGTTGGTGCTGAGAACTTTTGAATTTTGACCTGTTCATCAATGCCAGGATCATGCAAAGGTCCAGCCCCATACCAAAGAATTATCTGAGGTTTCTCAACTGAATGATGCTGAGTTAAATGACAGAACTGCTTTAGTTTCCTGCCTTATGCATTCTTGATACACCTGCTCTTTTGTGGACTATAAACGTTACAAACAATCATTCTTCTTGCTCATACTTACCTGCTTTCTGTGGAAATTCTTATTGCAGCTCAGAAATTTAAGTTCGCTGTCCACAAATAGAGGTATCTTTTTTTCAGTTTTTGGAGTATTTTTTAAATTTGTTTTTCATTTGAGGGGATGTTGGCGTCTACTTTATAGAGAGAGAGGGAAAAAAAAACTGTTGTGACTTATATTGGACTGGATCATAGATAGCAGTTAAACTGCTATTCCATGTGTAATGTGGGGGCCTTTGGATTGGGGCAGGCGATAGTTGGAGTAATATGTGGACCACTTAGCTACTTGGTTGGTATTATAAAGTGAGAACCACTGCTGTTTTCTGATAGCTCTTGGGTGCCTGCTATCTTCTCATATACAACTGTTGTGTTCAGATGAATCTTCTCATGGTAAAACGTTGATGCAAATGGAAGCTTCAAAACCGTCTGAGGAAGATTATGTGCTACCTTCTATATTGAAGACAGGTGTTCAGTCCAGTCTTAAGTCCAAAAAGGTGGGAGTTGCGGAGCATATCATCCATGTATTTATGGTCATCTTCTTGTGTTTATTATTTTAGTTGCCATTTTAAATTGCCTTTTTAGAAATACTGAATTAGATGTCCTGATTGCTTGGGCCTTATCTTTTTTTCCTTTTTTGTGAGGTGGGCAAGTGGGGTGAAGGGTACTTTTATTGACATTGTCAAATAACACCAAGAATTGCTAAGCTAAGGAATGGCTAGTAGGTGTCCTACGTGTCTTGACGCTCTGAATCGGTAGACCACCTTTTCATCCATTGCCGTTGGGTCTTCGCATTGTTCCATATGTCGTTCTTTTTATTTGGTGATAGTTGGGTGCAGTCTTAGACTATAAGAGATGCTTTGGTGACGTGGAGAAGAAAGTTGAAGAAGAGTTGGATCCTAGGAGTTTGCAAATTGATGTCGTTGGCTATCTAATGGACTACTTGGAAGGAGAGAAATTGCCGAATTTTTGCGGGCAAGGCTGGGGCGATTTTGAGCTTTACCTTTGAGAACTTGTATACTAGGGGTCAAGTTCTCTATCATGGTACAAAGATAACATTTTTGGATTTTGTTGATATAATTATTGTGGAGAGCTTGAGAGCATGTAATTATTTTGTGGTGTCCCCTTTTGTACCTGAGGGACATCCTCTTGGTGTCTCATGAATTTGAATTTCTTGATTTCATCAAAAAATTGCTAAGCTAAGAATCATCTTGGAAATACAACAAGAGAGTTTCCAAAGTCCCCCCTACACTATTTTTTCTCTTATGTCTGACAGTGCGTTGAGGTGACACAATTGCATTGCATTTGTCTCTGTATGCACACCGCTGTAACACAGTACTGTGATTCAACATTTAGCTTTTTGAAACAAATACAACACAGAGACCAAACAATCCCATAGACATAACACGTGGAATCTCCCTGTTTCAAGCATTCCGGTGCAACTATTAACACTAGTCAAGAAAACTGGTTAACCTATGAAACTTCAAATCCTCATTAATAAAGTATGGAGAAAAATATTGTCAACTAAGAAGCACGGACACTCTCCACAACTTCACGTATCCGTGTCCGCTTGACTGGTTAACCTATGAAACTTTAAATCCTGATTAATAAAGTATGGAGAAAAATATTGTCAACTAAGAAGCACGGACGCTCTCCACAACTTCACGTATCCGTGTCCGACATATGTCGGACGCCGACACTCTCGGACACTCTTTGGATACTCTCAAGCAAATGCAGAACATAGGCAACATGAAAAAAATTAGGTTATGTTATTGATAGTTGTAGAATGCACATCCTATGAACAATTTACTATTGTTCTCAACCAAACATGATTCTCTCAAGGATAAAGACGTAAAACAAATTATGAACACATAGGTAATAGAATAAATGTTTTCTAACCACTCCGTGTTCACTGTACGTGTCGTGTGCTACTTTTCAGAAAAATTACATGTCCGCGTGTCGGTGTCGTGTCGTGTCGTATCCGTGTCACGTATCGGTGTCCATGCCTCTTAGATTGTCAAGCAGCATGGTATATAAAAAGTCAGATTAGTGCATTATAAGCCTTCTTCTCAGAAGCTTGAATACTCTACCTATGATATTTCAAATTCTTGCCCTTCCATAACATTGATAGGGATGGTTGTGTTGGATAAAAGCTAAAGTTTCTTAGACACAAGACAACCAATGACAACAACCCTGTCAGAATCTTACTTAAGCAAGATATATAGAGATCCTGACGTAGACAAGCTTGCCATGAGAACAATAGAAGTGGTTTCTGAGTGGCCCCTGAAAAGATTATGAAAATAAGTTTGAAGGAGTGAACTACAGCTTGGAAAAAAAATTGGAACAATTATGTTACCTATTGGTTATGTAATTGATTCGTATAGAATAAAATGCCCATTTTTAAGGGTGTGGCAGCTGCTGTAGGATTCCTCTGCCAGACATGCTTAACAAATAAAATTTTTTGATCAACATGTAGAGCAAGAACATAGAGAAGGAAGAAACAATCTATTGTTCATTATCTGCATGTTTATTTGCATTGGCATTTGTCTTTTTCCTTGTTGGAGGTTAGTTTGGTTCAATTGAGTGATTGGAACTATTAACATGGGGACAAAGAAGGTTTGGTCTTTTAACGTTTTGAAATTGAGCCCTTTCTCTATTTGGTGGAGTACACAGAAGGAAAGAAACTGACAGATTTTGTAAGGACAAAGCTTATCTAGAGTTTAAATTTGAATTTTGTGGGAATTTGTATACTTGGAGGCCAATGTTTCATTGTTGATGGCATTCTGGTCTTCTTTGCACATGAGTGGCATTCTGTTTGTGTCCTTATATATGCTTTTTGATTATTCATTAAAAAAAACCCCATCATTGCATTCCTGTGTTGAGCAACATTTGTAAGTGGAGGTCATTTAGGTGCTTACCAAGGGCTAAAGAGTCTGGCGAACTTGCTTCTATGGAAAAAAGTCCGAAATAGTGATATGGAGGTCAATGTCTATTATTGCAAACTTTTCTAAAGAGATCGAAGTTATATCCATAAGAGGTACATTCAGAAGGGCCTGTAGCTATATTTTTCCCTTGTTGAAGATAGTGCCTAGCACCAAAGTTATTGAACATTGGCCATGGCTAGGAAATCCTCAGAATAATGCATGGAGACACCAACCATTCCGGCAGGATCTGTGTAAAGATTTTCATTCTTTTACATGCGTGCAGAACTCACGGAACAATTTAAAGCCAGTCGCCTGCTTTCAATCTAGAACAGTAAGTATACAAAGATTAGGATTATACTTGTGATTCTAGAAATTGGTTACTGACCTTCTTTACAGGAAGGTTGTCCCTTAATGAGAAAGAGGCAGGGAATGTTTGGTTTTTTTAAAAACTGTTTTATGAATTAAAGAGATCCAGGGGATGGTTCTACATTGCCCAGAAGCAAAATGACGGCGCACACATGCAGCACATTCTCCCTCTTCACAACAAAAGAAGAGACCCCCCAAAAAAGAAGCATAGAAAAAGAGAACAATTGGAAGGGGCGTTTGTTCAAGACTTTGTGAATGTCACGAGTAATACCTTATTTATGATTGCTGATTGGAAATTTGCTGTTCAGCATGAGTGTTAGAGCCTTAGAGGTGTTGGACTTTTGTTTTCTAGGTTGTGCTGTTTTGTTTTCTGTGCTTTTTCGAGCACACTCAGCCATACTGTCTTCTAGTCTTCTTAATGATTACTGATAAGTGCACCTTATAGTGTATTTGCTGCTTATTGGATTTGAGTGTTGCTGTTGGGATGAACGGTTTGTTATAATTGCTGAATGTTGTATATGTTTACTTCTATGATGAAATGTGGTTGTAATTTTGAGTTGCATATGGAAGTTGAAATGAAGGCCTTGTTTTGATCCTCTATGTTCTCCAGGTTTCTTTTCAGATCCCTGAACCAGGCGGTGATGGTCGAATTGTTGCAACAGTTACTGAGAGAATGAAGGCATGTTTCTTGGAAGCTTGCTTAGTCCATTTTCCATTCTCTGTTCCTTCTGTTTACAAAAGGGGAAACTTATTGGTGGTCACTATTTTCCAACCAGAAAAATAAAAAAAATTAGCGTGTACTTGATTATGTTTTAGAGCAGAAGTTGGGGAACCCGGCTTGGCCTCATTCAAGCCTTCAAGCATAATATTCCAGGTTACTTAGGTTCCGTTTGGACCTTGAAAAGTTTGGTGGAAAGAAAAAAATTTGGAAAAGTAACCTTTTTTTGTGTTTGGTTTAGAGAAAATCACAAAGAAAAAAATATGGAGGAAATTTAGATGAAAAAATTGTTAGAAACAAGTGATAAAATTTTTTTCATAAAATTGTGAGGAAAATTTGGGAAAAGTTTTCAAAAGAATTCCCAACCTCCTCCAACCTCGCATTACTTAGATGACATCAACATGATTCAAGTAATTCATCAACATTCAAATTTC
>NCQV01093854.1:0-10409 GCA_002740545.1 Lophocereus schottii | reverse complement strand
GGTGTTTAATGTAGGCATGTTCTCTTTAACTCAATTTATCTAAATCCAAAATTTTCTAGATTTTATGTCCAGTGTTTTTGCAGATTTTTAAAGATTCTAGATGTTACATATTTCCATCAATCCTTTGAATTTGATTTATTGAATATTTTTAGATCAAAGAAACATAAGTCAAGAGGACATGCGGATGAAAAAGGCAAACCCTTCATGGTTTGATGGGATCATGGGGAAAAGAATTCATGTGTTTGTGTTGAACATAATGGGGAAAACTCTTGCTTAAAGAGATGCCTAATGCTGAGTCCAAAACATGCCTGAAGTTATTGATGTTGAGTTTGGGCTCCTTTAGGAAGTATATGAGCAATGTACTATAGAATGCAGGGAGAAGTCTGAACTGTATGTCCAGACTTCATAGTAACTGAATTTCTCAATGAGTCAGATTTTTGGGTTTGGTTTGTTAGTTTTTACAAAGAATTGCTTGAAGTCTCCTTGAGAGTTGCCTCTTTCCATCAAGGAGATATCTCAATTCAAAGCAAAATGTATCTGTTATCAGATGTAACAACCCAATGTATGTCAGTTTGTTGGCTTCCTTTTCCTTTTCGTGACCATAGTTTATTCTAGGTTGAAATTCCTTTCTATTAATTTATTTTTCTGAATGGATCTTAGGTTCCGACCTCGAATTCTTGTTGACGTAAGCAATATAGATATGACAACAACAGTCTTGGGTTTCAAGATCTCCATGCCCATCATGATTGCTCCTTCAGCTATGCAAAAAATGGCTCATACAGATGGTACATTAATCAATTCTTAAAACTTTCTCTGCTTTTCTTTAAAAGTTAAAGTCATTCAATTGATCTACTTTAGCCCTGTGTCATGTACATATCCACAAGGACATGCGCGTTATCACTTGATACCATAAATCACACTTCGGAACACCGAATTATGTCATTTAGCATATTATAGAGTTATGTGAAACTTGTATAGACGTGATGAAAGCTACTTGCATGCTTTTGCTGCTGGCATTAGAAGCTGCCTGTAACTCTATTACTCTATTGTTTAATCTAAATGGAAAAGGAAATTAACATAGGAAGTAGGCAGAAAGGGTGAATTTGGTTGGGAAGAAATTGTCATTTACTCTCACCAGTTGCTTTTTACTCCCAAGGATTCTGTTCAAGTTTCTTTTGAAGTCCTTAACTTTGGAACATCTGGTGGGAGTCATGCAGTGCTAAACGCTAATTGGTCCTAGCGAAATATGTCAGTAGTCAGGGTCTTGTTTGCTACTCAAACTGGAGTGCTCTTGGGCACTTCTCTTTGAGAATTGTTGATTGGGTGCCTTCAAACATTGAATTGACTGTCATTGAAAATGCTAATGCCCAGTTTGTTGAATTGTGAGACAGATAAGAAAAGTATACTTAAGATGATATCTACATTTTTTGCAATCTCATTACAGGAATCTCTTTGGGAACAGTTTTACTTCTTGGCTGGACTTCAGCTATTTTCGTGTTAAGTATTTTCTGCAGGATAGAATGATCGTTATGAAACAGTTTTTTCCCCTTCCGTTGGCAAAATGTGGAGGACCCCCAGCGGGGCCGTTGGGGATTGATTTTCTAGGAAAATAATTTTCACCCAAATAGTTAATGGCTTACCATCAGCTGTGAGAAGTGGAAGTTATCCTTTTCCCGTCCTTTTATGTAATATGGGTTATGATGAGGAGCATGCTGGGTGGGAATGATGTTTTCTTTTTCCTTTTTGTTACATCATAGAATATCATCTTCTGCAGATTTCAGCCCATGAACCCTTAAGCCAAGGATCCCATTAAGGAGGATAATCGCGTATGAGGGTCAGATGTCAGAAACCTTAATGCAGCAAAGAATGGCAGGGAGGTTGTTTGTCACTTTGCCTTGGATGCTTTGTTTAATATCCTTTGATTGCCTACTATTTTTCAACAAAGGAAGTAGAGGTAGTTGTTATTAATAGAATGCCAATTTCTTCCTGCCAAGAGCTCTTGCTATTGCTTTTAGAAAACTGGGCAAAAGAAGCTATCATTGTTGTGAAGGCTCCTTCTACAGTTGCATAACTCTTGGGCTTCTGAGGTCCCAGCTTCTTTTCTCTCCTCCCTGGGGGGTTGTTTTCTCGTACAACTTTATTCTTCGGTTTTCTTCTAGATGCCGCTATAATTGTTGATCTGGGCTTGAGCAATACTCATTTCTGAAAACTATTGTGTGAAATGGTATCTTAACTAGTTTAGAGGGGAGAACTCTATTGCCTAAAAAGGATTGATCTTGTGCAGGAGAATTGGCAACAGTGAGAGCAGCATTATCTGCTGGGACAATCATGGTCTAGACTCTCATCCCTTCTATACGATCTCTGTTGTTGTCTTCACAATGTATATGACTTCGGCCTGTGCAATTCAATACTGTGATGATTGATTCTTGAGTGATTGATCCAGACATTGTCATCGTGGTCTACATCTAGTGTAGAAGAAGTTGCCTCAACTGGGGATGGCATTCGTTTTCAACAGATCTATGTGAGTATTTGCAGCTAGTCTCAGAAAGTTGATACTCTGATAGTTTTATGGAGAAATGACAGGTTAATATTTTATTCTCTTGTCTTACTTCTTGGTTCTTGCTTAAAATGAGAATGATGAAGTGATTTGATTTGCCTGATCTTTCTCTTTTGTCATCAGCATTGTCAAATTCAGAAAGCCTGGTATCAATTGTGCATCTTATATTATCTCTTATGTCCTACGAGCTATGAAACTCTTCCCTGTAGAGCTGGTAAGCTTGTAGTATTAATCACATTGCACAGTAAAATTTTCTAACACAGGGTTGGTGGCAGATTCTTGGGCTGGGACCTAAGGGAAACCAACTCAGTCATTGGAGCCCCTTTTTTAGGGGGAGAAAGGGGGCAGGCAGTTGTGCATTTGTTTTGAGACAAGCATAAGGTTACAACAACATTACCTTAATAGCTACTAGTCGTCCATAACTCCTTATTTGTTACTCTGTAAGCTTGTTGATCTGGTACTTGTATGGCCATGTGCACAATGTATTTCTAAAATATACTTTCCTAAAAAGTACCCCTAAAATAAAATCCAAATTACAAATTAAATATCAAAATACAGTTATTTTCTAAACCTACTAAATTTATATTACAAATAATAAATCTCTTGGTTCCTTTCTCACCATCAGGTGTTCTTCAATATTTATGGACCATTTTCTAAACCTACTAAATTTATATTACAGATAATATGCTTTTTGATGTCGTTTTGAAGTGTGTATTTTGTCGAGCACAATTCAGGTAATGAAAGACCGGAATGTTGTTGAACAACTGGTTAAAAGAGCTGAGAGAGCTGGTTTTAAAGCAATTGTTGTTACAGTTGATACCCCAAGACCTGGCGGAAGGGAGGCTGACATCAAGAACAGGTGAAGTACATTGTTTCTGACGTTTATTATCTTTTCAATCCATCTTTTCAGCTACAACAAACAGGCGAGAAGGTATAAAATTGTTCTAGTTTACACGTGGATCTTCCTTTTATAAAGGATTAGGATCTACTCTTATGACTGTTTGGGTGCTGTCAAGTTTTGTCAACCAATAGAAGCAAAACAACAAATGTTCTACCATGGATTGCTTTAGACTACATTCCATTGCGCCTTATCAAACACAACATGTGAGTTAGATACAACGTAATATGACAAGTTTGGTCTTACACATCTTGCAGATTTGTTCTTCCACCGCACTCGACTTTGAAGAACTTTGAAGGACTTGATATTGGTAGGATTGACCAAGTGAGTGAAAATGACATCCTTGATGCATTATGGCCCGTTCTACAATTTTAATAGCAAGTTTACATGCCATCTTTTCTGATTGAACTTGCAGACAAATGATTCTGGATTAGCGTCCTTTGTCGCATCACAAGTCGATCGGTCATTGAATTGGAAGGTGAATTATTTATTATTGCATGGTTATTTGGAAATTAAATAGTTGATATTCTAATCAATCTTTTTGACGCCTTTGGCAGGATATTAAGTGGCTTCAGACAATCACCCAGTTGCCGATTTTGCTGAAAGGAGTGCTTACTGCTGAGGATTGTAAGTATGAACTATGAAGTATAAACATTGTGCTTATACCTGGACAGGGGTTCTTGCCAAAAGAGCTGAGAGGTTGCCAAAATTTATATCCTAAAAAAGGCAATCCAATTCCAACCCAAAGTTGAAATAAACTAACATGGCCCTATGTTGGTACCCAATCACCTAACCAAGAAAGAACCTAGCTCAAACTAAACTCTTATGATTTTGACCTGTGTTGGCAATATTCAAATTATGGTCTCTTGTAAGTTGTAACGCCATTTGGGATTGAGTTGTTTATATTAATCCAGTCTGATAACTACTGTGAACTATCCTAAAGCACTGTGGAGAAAGAAATTACCTGACCCAAACAGTGCGTTGGTTTAGTTTGACCTTGCCAAAATTGACCGAATCCAAATGTAAGTTTCTCACTCTTTCCTAATGTGCAGCACTACTGGCAATGGAAACTGGTGCAGCTGGCATTATTGTGTCCAATCATGGAGCTCGACAACTTGATTATGTTCCTGCAACGATCATGGCTTTGGAGGAGGTATTTCTTGAGTATAACTGTGGAAGAATTGAAAAACCAAGAGCACAACAGAATAGATAAGTTAAACAAGAGAGTTAAACAGAAAAGATAGAGTTCCACTGCTTAAAGAACAATCTATAGGATGTTCTCGTTTTTTTCGAAGTATAAATTTCCCCTTCTTGTAAATGACCCCCATCAACCCCCTCCTTTCTTCCCAAGCATGTTCCCCAAACAGCTATTGAATTTTCTGTTGCTTTGCTGTTCACTAACCTCACCTGATTAGCAGGTAATTAACCTTTTATTGCTAATTAGCCTTGGCCTCTAAGGAGTGGATAGACCTTGGCCTGCAAGCACCTTAATGAATCCATTACGATCACCAACATATGTTGAGCAAGCAAAGTGGAACTGGCTTTCTCCTCCCTAGTGTCCCAATTGTCTCCCAATTGTGTTACCCACAGAAGCTTTTCCAATAGCTCTTTACAACTGCAAATTCTCCGAGTCTACACAATCCTCCTGTTCGTCTAACGCGGTCACAGCTCTTCTATAGACTTTTAAAGCTCCACATTTAGGGTAATATCAGTAGCCTTTCGCTTGGGAAGTTACCAAATAAATCATTTTTCCTTTTAGATGTGGCACATGTCTAACTCCCAGTACAGTTGGGACAATCCTGTCAGCAGATGTGAATCTTTATCTTATCCTGCTATTCTTGTTTCCAGCACCATTTCCTATATTGAGTGCCTTTTATAAAATGTTTATTGGTATCAAATTGTTGCCTACCTAAACACATGTGAAATAAGCAATAGTTTAAGCTCCAATATGATGTTCCTTAGCCTTCAGCAGTTGTCACATTCATCACTAGATTTGAAGTGTGACCTTAAATTATTTTTCTTCTTTTGTATCCTTTTTTCGCTTAGAACAGTCATTTCTTTTGAGGTCTCTACTTTGGACATTTGCAGATGAAACAGACGTTTGTTCAGTACGACCTATTTTTTAATAACTTTTATTTGCATCAGCTCTCTAACTTGTCCAAATCTCTATAAACTCTCTCATGTCAAGGACTTCTCAGTGAGTAAAATCGTAGAGCATGGGGAAATTATGCTTATTTTCCGTATCCTTCACATCTTCTCACTCTTAGTCTGCTATCTTCTCCAACCAGTCATCTATTTGCCTAAAAGCCATCTGCTCAACATCTTGTCATCTTCTCTGTCCTGCAGTGTTTTGCCTCCAGAGCCTTTTTATCACTATCACAGCACTAGTTAGCATGCCATGTACCTGTTTTTGCCACAAGGTCAGAGTGCAACATACAACAAAACAGTTCTTGAATTTTCTGTCACTTTCCCACGCATATCTCATGCTTCATCTGATTGACATTTTATAACCAATTAACCTTTTAGCTGAGCAGAGGAGGATTGGCTTCTGAGGCTAAGAGTTTCACATCTACCCATGTGGAGCTTTGACTTCAGCTGATAAGCTTTCTTTTTCTATTCGTCTTTTTGCTAGACTTTTTGACGTGGATGGAGAAGAAAGGGAATCTGTCTAATATTAGGAATCTAGGATTTTTTTTTAATATTCAGAAACTTATGGTATTTTGATATTTTTGTGTAATTATTGTAGGTTTATTTATAGGGTATTTTAGATTAGTGAAAATAAGGATATTTAGGAGTATTTAGATAATATTGAGTTTTTTATTCTATATAGGCTTGGTTTAGGTAGTTTCCTAGTAGTATTCTAAGTCAATATAGGCTATTATGAATAGATGTTTTGTTTTAGGTTATAATTATTTGCTATCCATTATTGAATGTTAATTACTAAATGAATATTGATTTGAGCATGGAGATGTCAATCCCCTTCTCCCCTCTTTCTCTTTAAATTTCTCCCTTCTTCCCTTTTTCTCTACCCGATCTCTATCAACTTCGTATCAGAGCTAAGTTCTGAATTCCTAGCCAACCCACATCCCAAATTCCACTGCCAACTAAACCAAGGGTTTGAAACAGTGGGGGAAAAAAAATGTTGTTTCAAGCTGTCGAACCCTTGTCCCTGCCTTACACAGCCACTAGCCATCACAGCCACCATACCTTGCCATTGTTGCCGTTGCTCACTGCTTCCATATGTTCTTTAGCTCCAAAAAGTTTTGAGCTTTGACCCTAGGAGGGGGAAAAAAAAAGAAATCAGATCAGCCTAAACATCGTTCTGGAACACCAGATTATTTGCTGATTGCAGGTGGTGTTTGCTGTTACATTGCTCATGCTTGCTGTGCTATTCCATGCTAGATTATAATGCTATTCCATGCGAGATTATGTGTTGCTATTGCATAATTTTTATTGCTGCTTGATATAAAGCATGGATGATGATGACCTAGAGTGTTTGCTATATATGTAATTATTCATCATGAATTGTCCAATAGCAAAGAGGATTCTTTATGAAGTGTTCTCATTGTATGGATATGTGTTGGTATGGCAACGGGGATTCGGATCGGATGTTTAGACATCCAAATTCGATCCAATTAACAATCGGATTTGAAATTCCGATCCAAATCTAACTCCATCAGATCGGATGTTAAATTGAATTCGGATCGGATTAAATTCGGATATAATAAGATACAATCCGATTTTACATTTTTATGCAATATTTGCATAATTTTTTATTTCCAACCTTGTTTTTGCTCACTTGTAAATGCAATATTAAATACCTCTTTAATGTCGAATAACTTTTCATATCAAACATTGCAGTATGTTAAAAAGTGTTGGAAAAAGAGAATGCGAATTTAATTTAGAAGGAAAGAGATAGTAGTAGTACAATAGTTGGAAGGAAAGGGGAGAAAGTGTACTTTGGTTGACAAATAGGAGATATTGAGGAGAAGATCTAGAGGGAAGAAGAAATTAGTTAACAAGGAAGAGTGTATTGCACATAGAGTGCAGACCTTATGCGGATTGTTTTAGGGTTATGATATTAAGATTTTTCTATCTTCAAAAAAAAAGGTGAAATTATTAAAAAAAAGGTGTTGGATTGAATGTTAATCGGATTGTATGAACCCTCCAAATCCGATAGGATTTAGATTAGCATTATTTTTATCGGATTTGAATAGGACTTATTTTTATCAGATTCAAATTGGATAATTTACCTTGGATCGGATTAGATTTGGGACAAATTCGAACTGTATTGTCATCCTCAGATATGTGGAAGAGGTCATAAGATATAACAGTTGCTTTTCATGCTTGTGACAAATTTTACTTGAGAGATGCAAGAAGAGCTTTTCATGAACTTCAAGGAAGGTATATATTTGATGATTGCTATGAATTAGACTTATGGCCTGTACACTTTAGAAATCTTCCTGGTTGTTGAGCCTATGAAGCTAATTTAGTCACTACAGCTTTGAAATCTAAGAAGACACATGAGGTTGCTTCCTGTGATCTTGCTGGAAGGTATCTTGGTGTTGTTAGTTCGCTTCCACAACGTCAGAGCAATGAGAAAGAGGAGAAAATCGTAACTAAATCTCAGTTTACCATGCAAAGCCTTGATCTAGGTACTAAGATAGGAAAGGGCCTTTTAACACCGAAATTTTAGTAGGAGGCAAACGAGAACTAGAAGAGCTTGATATAAAAATGGAAGAATTACAAAAAGGAATTGTGGAAGATATTTTAGAATTTGTTAAAAGAATGGATGCTAGGTAGAATGAACTCAGAGAATGACTTCATAAAGTAAGTAACAAAAACTTGTTGAGTACTGAAGCCCAATCAGACAACGTTAAAAAAGTACTAGTACATGGAGAAACAAACGAAAGCTTGCTGATTCAGTTTTGACAACTCTGTTAGAGGTTACTGAAGCTACTACAAAAGCTACCCAGGTTAAGAGGTTTAAAAGTTCAAGAAACTTGCGATGCAGAAAGTCGAATTTTGAACAAAGAAATTGAGCATAAAGTAGCATATGAGGATGTTCATTGTATTGCCTATATAATCGATTCCTATCTCTTGGTTGTCAAAGGTGTGAATCCGATTCTCTTAAGATTACTTCTCATGGAGAAAATTAGAAGCATTTTTCTTGTTGCTTTGTTCTATATATCGATGTTGGGTTTGTGCTTTAACTTTCTCGTTCTAACTCATTATAAAACTCGAAGACTAATTTTTTCCAACATGAGGAGAATGATGCGGATGAAGAAGAAAGGGAATCTGGCTAATACTAGGAATCTAGGATTTATTTTAATATTCGAAAACTTCTAGTATTTTGATATTTTTATGGAATTTTCGTAGGTTTATTTACAATTTATTTTAGATTGATGAAAATAAGGATATTTAGAAGTATTTAGACAATATTGACTTTACTATTCTATATAGGTTTGGTTTAGGTAGTTTTCTAACAGTGTTCTAAGTCTATAGGCTATTATAAATTGATATTTTGTCTTAAGTCATGATTATCTGTTAGCCATGATTGAATATTGATCATTGAATGAATGTTGATTTGAGCACAAAGATGCCAATCACTTTCTTTCCTTTCTCTCTAAATTTCTCCATTCTTCCCTTTTTCTATACCTGATCTCTATCACTTTTGTCAGCTTCCTGTCTTTAAACGCACGCACAGAGTGGAAATGTGAAACTTGGAGTGACCTAGTCAAACTTTCACAGAGCAATATCTTATTGACCTCTTCGATAATTTTAGTTCTCCACTAACAATGGTCTTATGTGTCTCATAGATTTATAAATGTTGTTCTTGTTCTCCAGTTCTGTTGCAACACCCCTCCCCCCCCTTCCCGGGCGGCACTTTTATGTGACTTTTGTTGCTTAATGATGCTCTGCAAGTAGAATAACAATCTCTATTTGGAATTTAGCGCTTCACCTTGACCTCCAATACCTCACCTTTGTGGGACTCTTGGGTTATGAGCATGGATGTGGATGACTTTTTCCTACATTCATAGAACGTATGTAACGAAATTTGTCAAGCTCTAGATGCATTGCCTGTTTACTTGTATCAATTTGTGATATTCCCTGCCATAGCATGATTGTGCATTTCATAGTCGCCTGTCATAAATGGCAGATTGTGAAAGCTGTACAAGGCCAAATTCCTGTTTTCTTGGATGGTGGTGTTCGCCGTGGGACTGATGTTTTCAAAGCATTAGCACTTGGAGCATCTGGAGTTTTTGTGAGTAAATTCATTTGGTATCTGCTCGGTCATCAAGTTGTCTTTTGTACATTTTTAGAGTGACTCACCGGCTTGTGCAGGCACCCCCCCCCCAAAAAAAAAAAAATCTCAAAAGGATCTGGAATCTGGAAAAATGTGTCCTTTTTGAACTTGATTTGAACTGTTGATCTAGAGCAAAAGAGCATTTCCATCTCAGGGTTGCTGCACATGGTGATAATACACGACTTTCTCTTTGTTTCCAGATTGGTAGGCCGGTCGTATTCTCATTAGCTGTTGATGGAGAGGCTGGTGTAAGGAAAATGCTCCAAATTCTCCGGGGAGAGTTCGAGCTCACTATGGCATTGAGTGGTTGCCGATCACTCAGTGAGATTAGCCGTAACCATGTTATGTACAAATGGGAACTTCCCCGTATTGCACCTAGGTTGTGAGTGACTTTCTGTACTATTCTCTTTTACTAGTATACTAAGGTTGGTGTTTCACCGTGTCAATTCTGTATGAATAAGGTCGTAGTAGCTCATTTCACGTATAGTCTGTGTTTGCTTGTATCACGCTTGATGAGCTTTCGAAGGCCTTTGCTGCTTTTAATTTATGTATTTTTGTGTATAGAGCAAGGAACTATGCAAAACTGACTTGATTTGGAATTTTTATTGGAACAGACAACTTAAGGTTTTGAATGCTTTTTCCAACCC
>NCQV01093850.1:0-11315 GCA_002740545.1 Lophocereus schottii | reverse complement strand
CATGAATGAGTATCCCAAAACCCTTTGAAGTTTTTTTTTAAAACTATCATGGTTATGCGAATTTTGAGCGAAAAGTATTAAACTTCATTATTCTTATATTTGTTTTTCAGATTTAAAGTACCAAGGGTTCGACACCCAAATCGTTTCTCTCCTGAATTTACATCACGGTGAGCGTGCAACATTTTTCTTGTATTCCTATTATCAAATTTTAGGTTTTTCCTTGACTCAGGAGACTTGGGTGAGGGGGAAGGGTCGTTGGATTGATGTGGGGTTGTCATTAGTATTAACGATGTGATTATGGAGGTGAAAGGAGCGGAACTCGGGTGTGAAATTGATAAAAACGTGTCACTGGATAAGGGTAGAAAATTATGCATCTTTAAAATTCATTCCTGTTGATCTACTAGCCTAAAAATTGTGAACATTGGAGGGTAGATGGGCTGAGGTGTCCTCTACGCTACGCCTTTTGAGTCATAGGATTTTAACTTGTGTGGAAGGAGTTACGGTCCATTTACCAGAGTCAAAACTAGTTCAGCCAGGGATAGTTGGCATGTTTTGAGATTTTTAACCTAGCTAAGGTGGGAATTAACAAGAAAGTTATAATAGACAAGCACATTAACATTAAGGCTGCATTAACATTAACTTTAGAAATTTACTTGTGGCAGGTTTGGGTGCCTAAAATTATGAAATTTTTAGCGTGGATGTGTTGGGACAGACTGCATAACCTCATTTTTGAATCGACAATTAGGGTTAGCATGGCCCAAGTTATGGTCAATTTATCATGGATTGCCCAGACCAAGACAGTAAGTCATACCGCTAAAATAACTAAGGAAATAGCCTAATTCAGGCTTGAACTGGGTAAAACCCTGAATTAGAAAATTATAGAGGAAGGCCAAGCTTTCTGTATTGGGCTAGATATTGGAATTTAGACAATGGGGGCAGAAGTTATGGGTTCTGGAAAGGGACCCAGATTCTGGTCAAATCTAGATTCCTGGTTGGGCTTCAGATTGGGGGCCCTAAAAGGAAGAGAAAATTTTAGGAAAATTTTGGAAGTAAGGCCAGGGCTGGGGGTGTAGTTATTTGAGTTTGAGCTGAGTGTGGGCTATATGTTGGCCCAGGTGTGGAGTAGTAAGTTCAAGTTAGTAACCGAGCCCGTAATTTGTACAGTATCCAGGTAATAATCA
Source organism: Lophocereus schottii (assembly GCA_002740545.1). Taxonomy (NCBI): domain Eukaryota; kingdom Viridiplantae; phylum Streptophyta; class Magnoliopsida; order Caryophyllales; family Cactaceae; genus Lophocereus; species Lophocereus schottii. The sequence goes on along the minus strand of NCQV01093850.1, from coordinate 10,134 downwards.
TGCCCTAAACCTTCCCGGAGTTGTTTGAAATTACGCGTGCTTGAATATGGTAAGAATTGCCCTATTTACTATTTGAATGAAATCACAATATGAGTTCATTGAATGTGGCAACGTGGCAATGTTTGAATGAGTCAAACGTTAAGGAATAGCGACTTAGTAATGCCATGTTGGGAATACCATATTATTTGATGTGTTGATGTCCTTAGGGAGATTGGTTGAGATTGAATGACATTCATGCTAAATCGGTCTGTAATAAAGAGAAAGGTGAGAGTATTTATAAAGGCTGATTGTTTGAAGGCGATTAGCCTTCCCCAGGAAACTAGTGCATGGGTGTGACCGACCACGTGTCCTACCGGAACATGGGCTAGGTTAGCGATAACCATCCCTGATGATGGTAGGCCATGAAAGGGTTAAGTAGTAACTGCCATGGTAAGCAGTAGGCGAGGCATCGAGTTAAGCAGCCGCGTTGAACCCAAGCGCATGCCATGATACTCAGTGGGGTCGCTCACCTTAAATATGACTGTTGTGATCTAGGTTATTGAATATAAATGTTCATTACTGAAATCTGGCAACCCTGGGAGCTTATATTAATGGGAAGTGTGTCCTGGGAGTCTTGTTGTTTTCCCCTATCCCTTTTGAAATGTTTTCAAAATGAATTTGTGAGCGTGGTTGACTGTTAGGGGTGATTGTTTGCTAAGTTTATCTTACTTTTATAAAATATTTTGTTTTCAGGTATGTTAATTGTGCATGGGACTGGGGAACCAAAATAGAGCGAGGTTCTGACGCCTGCGTACAAGAAGATGCAAGTTTAATAGTTTTCTTTGGACAAAGGCACTGTAATAGCTGTTTAAAATTAATTGTGATGTCAAAGTTGAACCCTTTTGTTAAAGTTGAAATGTTATTCAGGAGTATTGTATTAATTGTTCTTGATATCCAGCCAGGTATTTCCAAGAAGAAAATACTGCGGTAGCACTCTAATTCAAGTTCCGCTGCCATGCAGGATAAGGATTAGTAATAAAGAATTTAAATTAGAAACTCGGGGTGTTACAAAGTGGTATCAAAGCTCAGGTTTACTGACTCAGAGGCCTAGAAGACTGTAAAAAGCTAAGAACTAAAACTAGTAGACTCAAGGACTGTTGAAGAGTGAGTGTAGTACGGGATAGGGGCTGTATGTATCTGCATATAGTATTAAATAAATACATGATTATAGTTTGGATGCATATCTTATGTGTACTTACTTTGTATAGGAATGAAGGGTACCCAACACTCTGGTTACGTAGGAGGTCTGTGTTTGCTTGAGGAATTAGCTAAGAAACTGGGTCAGGGGGTGTAGGACCTCATTCGACATGTGACATGGGTGTAAACCAGGTACCTAGAGGATGTACCCCATAGGTGTTTGAAGCTTGAGGACAACCGGGTGATATTTCTGTTGCTGACCTTGAAGAGAGACCCTGAGTGGCACTACCGAGTTGACGAGCTACACCCCTGGGCTCGTGACCATCGGCCATAGGGGAAGTGCTGTTGGTGTAACTGGGAGCCCATGGGGATAAGTGTAGTCGACCAAATAAACTATTTGAGACTGGAAGGGCCCCACAACCTAGAGCGTATTCCCACGGCTAGTGAGGAGGATGTCCCACCCTCGGGAGATGAGCTTTCAAATGAGGAAGGAGACTCTAAGGAAGGAGGAGATGACCCTATTGAGGCGGGTCCAACAGAGGAGGCAGACCTTGAAGAAGACCTATTCAGAAGGAACCCATGGAGGTGGAGGATCCCGAGGACGACCCTGAGGAAGATCCGAGTGAGGGGGAACTAATGGAGGAGTAGGATCTTAAGGAGGACCCCAAGGAAGCTTCAGACGTGAGTGAGGGTCAGCTGATGGGAAGTGAAGACCACGAGGGAGACTCTAGTGAGTGCGAGAAGGAGCATATCGGATGTGTAAGGGTACCTGTCAATTGGATGCCCCTGACCAGTAGAAGCTCATAGCATTCAAGAAGCTTTGTTTTCATTTTCGTTTTCTCTACGGCAGTATTGTTAGTTACCTTTCTGATTTTGTTATCAGCCCACTGTGGCTAACAAAGTTATAAACTATGATGTAATGAAAAGTATTAGTGTGGAACACTTATGATATTAAAATTTTTTTATGTCATAAAATTCCTTTGAATTATCTAAATACCAGCGTTCTTTGTTATGGAAGTTGTGAACCATGTGAACGTGATCCCTATATGATGTGAAATGCATGAGCCTGTGACGTAGTGATCGTACCACATGGATGTGGTGAAGTGCTAGAACCGAATACCTGTCAAACATTCCATAATGCACTAGCATGTATTGTGTTATTGAACCCTAGTAGTATGTAGGAAATGAACTATTAGGAAGGAAACTAAACCCAACTTATTTCCCAAACAGGATGGCGAGAAACAACAATGAATCTCAACCTGGATCTCACCATGCTACGAGAGTCCTTATGAATCAGGAGGTTAACATGTCGACCCTCCAGGAATGGCTGGAGGCCTTACGCCCTCAGAACGGGAATGGGTCTCGTAGTCAGGTAGACGAGACCAATTCACCTGCCGGAGCATACCTCACCAACCTACTACTATTGGAGCTATTACAGAAGCAAGGGAAGTAGTTGCAGCTTTAGAATGAACAACTACAAAAACTAATGGAGGTTCGGTAGAAGAGGGCTGAAGAAGATAATTCTTACATGTTTAAGAGATTCGCGAGCCAGCACCTGCTCGTCTATGATGGCACCCCCGACCCCAAGACCTTTGAGGACTAGATTAGGGGCATGGTGAAACTATTCGACGTGCTCCAATGCCTCGGGGAGTAGAAAGTGGGGTTCGCTGTATTTTACCTAAAGGATAAGGCCGACCTATGGTGGGAAACAGTGAGGGAGAGACAATATGAGCTTGGGTTTGGTTGGGACAAGTTCAAGGAAATGATCAAGGATCATTTCTACCCCATCTCCTTGTAAAAGGCTAAGGAGGGTGAGTTCATGCAACTATAAATGAGCGTACTTGAGCAAGCCTCGAAATTTATGGAGCTCTCGTGATTTGCCCCAGCATTTGTGGCTGAACCCCACCATTAAGGATAGGATGTCAGTACGTCAGTACACTTCTTACGTTGACCTATATGATACTGCCGTCAACGTAAAAAGGGCGATGAAGCAGCGAAGTAATTACTTCAATGAGCAACGGGGAACTAAGAGAAAGGGGGATAGCCAAGGCAAATCTCCGCTGTAGGAGCAATACCGTCGACCTACCGGAAATCAGTACTCAAACTATACTCGTGGAGGCCGACACCCCAACACATGGCCTAAGGTAACCTGCAATGCCTGTGGGAAGTTGGGGCATTATGCTCGAGAGTGTCGATCAGCCAAGAGGTGTTTCTGTTGTGGAAGCCCTCAACACTAAGTTCGGGACTGCTTGCTTCCCCCACCTCCTACCGGCCAAGGACAAGGACAAAGCCAGGGATAGGCACAAGGACAACGACCCTAGCAACTATACCAGAATAGCGGTGGGCAGGTGGCCAACCCCAACCAGTAGAACTGGGCACCTCAGTAAGCCCAGGCACGACCACCCAACCAACCGGCCCGGAACTATGGGGGTAGAGTCTATGTGATGCGTAAGGAGGAAGCATAAGATGCTTCCAATGTTGTAGCGGGTACTTTCTCTATCCTAACTCAACCGGTACATGTTTTGTTTGATTCGAGTGCCACGCACTCCTTTATTTATGTTAAACAGGTTGAGTCATTAGGACTGGTTCCCACCTGTAAATCTTCATTACTGTATGTGATTCTCCCTGATGGAAAGACCGTGATGTGTGAAGAGCTATACAAGGACTACCCTCATAGAATTTATGTGTATGAATTCCTGGCAGACTTATATAGATTTAAGCTGACAGACTTTGGGGTTATCTTAGGAATGGACTGGTTAGCGAAGCATCAGGCTCAAATAGATTGTCCAAGATGAAAAATCACCCTAAAGGGACTTAATGAGGAAAAGGTCGTGTATAAGGGCTAGAGACCAAGAACAGGAATGAAATTGGTTTTTGTGATGCAAGCCCACAAGTTGTTAGGTCGAGGATACAAGGGATTCCTATGTAGCGTAGTGAAAACCAAGGGTGTAGGACCTCCTCTTGAGGACATTCCTATTGTGAAGAAATTTCCAAATGTGTTTCCAAATGAGACTCCCGGTATGCCACCCCTTAGAGAGGTGGAGTTCTGTATCGAACTAGCCCCTGGAGCCACACCTATCTCTAGGGCACCCTATTGGATGGCACCGACAGAACTTAAGGAATTAAAGACACAGTTGGAGGAACTCTTGGAGAAGAGGTATATCCGACCTAGTACATCCCCGTGGGGAGCCCTGGTATTATTTGTAAAGAAGGATGGGACTCTAAGGTTGCGTATAGACTACTGAGAACTGAATAAGATAATAATCAAGAACCGTTACCCTCTGCCTAGGCTAGATGACCTTTTTGATCAGTTACGAGGCACGGGGATATTTTTCAAAATAGACCTTCATTCGGGGTACCGTTAACTCCAATTCAAGGATGAGGATATACCCAGGGCTGCCTTCTGTACCCGGTACAGACACTTTGAATTTGTGGTGATGCCATTTGGCCTCACTGATGCCCTGGCAGCATTCATGGGTCTCATGAATAGGGTCTTCAAATCCTATTTGGATCAATTCATGGTGGTCTTCATAGACGACATCCAAATCTACTCAAGGAGCCCAGAGGAGCATACCTACCATCTACGGACAGCCCTAGAAGTATTAAGGAGAACTGAGTTGTACGCCAAATTTTTAAAGTGTAAGTTTTGGTTGAACAAGGTGGCATTTTTAGAACACATGGTATCCAATGAGGGAATATCAGTGGACCCCCAAAGGAGTGGACCGTGAAAAACTGGCTCAGAGCTAAGAACCCGATGGAAGTAAGGAGTTCTTAAGGTTTGGCGGGGCACTATCGCAGATTTGTCCAAAATTTCTCAAAAATTGCCACCCCGCTCACCAACTTGAGTAGGAAGGTCACTAAAGATGAATGGACGGAACGGTGTGAGGAAGCATTCCAGGAGCTTAAAAAGAGACTGATGAGTGCGCCAATACTGGCCTTACCTACCACTGACAGAGAATATGTGGTGCATAGTGAAGCCTCTAGAAATGGGCTGGGATGTGTGCTACTGCAAGAGGGTCGTGTTATAGCGTATGCTTCACGACAACTGAAGACACATGAGTGGAACTACCCGACTCATGACCTGGAATTAGCAGCTGTCATGTTTGCGCTTAAGATTTGGAGGCATTACCTGTACGGGATACGTTGTGAAGTTTTCATCGATCACCAGAGTCTGAAATATCTCTTCTCACAAAAGGAACTGAACTTGAAACAGACAAGTTGGTTAGAGTTCCTAAAAAATTACGATGTTCATTTCCAATATCATCCAGGAAAAACTATTATAATAGTGGATGCATTGAGTCATCAACCGTACCCAGCACTAAACTGCTTAATAGCGCTTCTGAACGGGTTATGTGAGGAATTTCGGAAGTTAGAACTTAATGTAATTACCCCGAGGACCAAACCTATGCTTGCGCCTTAGAATCGTAGTCAACCCTCATAGAGGAAATTCGAGTAGCCAGGCTATGGACCCTCAACTCGAGCGGATCAAGGAAGTAATATTGGTGGGCAAAGCACACGGATTCGTAATTCATGAAGATTGTACCATACGAATTCATAATCGCGTGTGTATTCCAGTCGTGGAGGCACTTAAAAACAAAATCCTAGACAAGGGCCACAATGCTCCATACTCAGTACACCCTGGGGGACATAAGCTGTATAAGGACCTAAGACAGACATTCTGTGGGAGTAATATAAAATAGGAAGTGGCCGAATATGTGGCAAAGTGCCTAACCTGCCAGCGAGTAAAAATCGAACACCAACGGCCAGTGGGACTTTTATAATCCTTGGATGTCCTTGAGTGGAAATGGGACTCGGTGTCTATGGATCTTGTAGTGAGTTTACTGTTGACTCAATGAAAGAACAATGTGATTTGCCTCATAGTGGATAGACTCAAAAAGACACCCCATTTTATAGCTATGAGGAAGACTTGGATCTTGGATCAGCTAGCTCGAGCATACCTCGAGGAGATAGTATGGTTGCACGGGGTATCCAGTTCCATAGTGTTAGATCGGGATACCAGGTTTCAGTCAGGATTCTGGCAGAAGTTATTAAAAGCATTTGGGACGCTACTAGGTTTTACTACTGCCTTCCACCCTACTACAGACGGATAGAGGGAATGCACTATTTAAAGATTAGAAGATATGCTAAAGGCTTGCGCCTTGGGTTTTAAGAGTGCATGGGATGAGCACTGGCACTGATCGAGTTCTCTTACAACAACAGTTACCACGTGAGTATTAGCATAGCCCCGTACGAGGCACTATGCGGGAGGAAATGTAGAACACCGCTCTGTCAGTAGGAGATTGATGAAGCTTGGACTATTGGGCCGGAGTTAATCCAAGCCACCGTAGGTAAAATAAGGGTGATCCAGGAGTGAATGAGAGCCGCCCAGAGTCGCCAGAAGAGCTATGCCGACCGGAGGCATAGGCATCTTGAGTTCCAAGTAGGAGATGGAGTATTTCTCCCAGTTTTCCCAACCAAGGGAGTCGTGAGATTTGGGATGGCAGGAAAGCGTAGCACAAGGTACATCAGGCCGTACCGCGTCATACAGAGAACTGGGAAAGTAGTTTATCGACTGGAGCTACCGTTCGAACTTCCTAGAGTACATAATGTATTCCATGTGTCGCAGTTACAGAAATACATTCCAAATCCCTCACACATAATTGAGCCTGATCCTATACAGCTTCAGAAAGACCTGTCGTACGAGGAACAGTATGTACGGTGCTTGGATAGCCAGAAAAAGCACCTCCGTAGGAAGACGATGCCCCTGGTAAAGGTTCTTTGGGCCAATCATGAGATATCTGAAGCCACTTGGGAGTCGGAGCAGGAGATGCGAGACAAATATCCTCGCTTGTTCCTATAACCAAGTACATGTACATTTGGAGTATGAAGCCCTTTAAGCAGGGTAGTATGTAAAATTCTGGAAATTCATGTTCGTAGTGGTACCGTGTCACAGCTTAGTGAAATTTCGGGGACGAAACATTTTTAAGTGGGATAGTACGTAAAACTCCGAAAAATCAAATTGAGAGATCTTGTGATATGGACCGACTCTCATAATCCAAGTCGTTCAAAACCTCCTTCACCATGAGTTGCGTCTTCTAAATTTTTCTTTTAAAAAAGTTTATTTATTTTTCATCCGGGATATTTTTGTTTCCTCGATTTAAATACTTGCGTATTATACTTTCTAACTCAATTAATTACTCCTTTCATTTATTTTTTCCTCCTATCTATTTTATTTTGAAATCGAATTTTTCCCTCCTAAATCCACCCAAATCAAGCCCTAGAATGTGTTTATTTCCTTCCTTGTTCTTTTATTTTCTTTTCTTTTCTTTTTCCTTTTCTCTTTCTTTTTTTCTTTTCCCCTCCCCCTACCCGGTTGCCCCCCCACCCTAATCATGCCCTTGTCCCCCTCCCCTCACTCACATCTTCTCTCTTTCTCTCTCTTCCTCTCATTCTCTCTCTTCCTCTCGTGCTCTCTCCCTCTCTCTCGTTCTCACTCTCTCATGTCTCTCTCACTCGCACTTCTTTCTCTCCCCCCACCCTCTCGCAGCTATGCATCGCCAGCCACCACGGGACCACAGCTAGCTACCCATGCCCCCTCCCCTTTGGTGGTAAGTGAGGTGCATCCCATGCACCCCATGCATGAGTATTTGAAATCCTTTGAATTTTTTTTTAAAAAAATATCATGGCTGTGCGAATTTTGAGTGGGAAGCATTAAACTTGATTCTTCTTATATTTGTTTTCAGATTTAAAGCACAAAAAGTTCGACAATTAAATTGCTTCTCTCCCAAATTTATATCAAGGTGAGTGTGTAACGTTTTTCTTGTATTCTTGTTACAAAAATTTTAGGTTTTTTCTTGACTTAGGTGACTTGGGTGAGGGGAAGGGTCATTGGATTCACGTGGGGTTGTCACAAGTATTAACGATATGATTATGGAGGTGAAAGGAGCGGAACTCGGGTTTAAAATTGATAAAAATGTGTCACTGAGTAAGGGTAGAAAATTATGCATTTTTAAAAACTCATTCCTGTTGATATACAAGCCTAAAAATTGTGAACACTGGAGGGTAGATGGGCCAAGGCGTCCTCTGTGCTATGCCTTTTGAATCACGGGATTCTGACTTATGTGGAAGGAGTTATGGTCTGTTTACTAGAGACTGTCAAAACCAGGTCAGTCAGGGATAGTTGGCGTGGTTTGAGATTTTTAACCTAACTACAGTGGGAATTAGCAAGAACACCAAATGTGAACGTTATAATAGACAAGCACATCTTTCTGGATTGGGCAAGAAGTCAAATTACAGAGGTCGGGTTTAAATTTATGGGGTTGGGAAGTTGAGTTCAGGATTGGGGCAGAACCTGCCAATCTGCAAATAAGGCTGCATTAATGTTAACTTTAGAAATTTAACTAGGGTAGGCCTGGGTGCCTAAAATTATGAAACTTTTAGGGTGGATGTGTCGAGACGAACGCATAACCTTATTTTTGAATCAAGCGATTTGGGTTAGCGTGGCAAGTTATGGTCAATTTGCCATGGATTGTCCAGATCGAGATAGTCAGTAATACCACTAAAAGAACTAAGGAAACAGCCTAGTTTGGGCTAGAATCGAGTGAAACTTTGAACATGACAATTATAGCGGACGGACCAAACTTTCCGTATGTTATGGGGTCTGGAAGAGGACCCAGATTCTGGTTGAATCTGGATTCCTGGTTGAGCTTTAGATTGGGGGTCTTGAAAGTAAGAGAAAATTTTAGACAAATTTTAGAAGGCTTGGGCTAGGGGGTGTAGTTATTTGAGTTTGAATTAAGTGTGGCCTATATGTTAGCCCAGGTGCGGAGCAATAAGTTCGAGTTAGTAACCGAGCCCGTAACTTGTATGATATCCAGGCAACAATCATACCCTAACCCTTCCTCGAGTTATTTGAAATCGTGCGTGCTTGAATATGGTAAGAATTGCCCTGTTTATTGTTTGAATGAAATTACAGTATGAGTTCATTGAATGTGGCTGCGTAACGGTGTCTGAATGAGTCATACGTTAAGGAAGTGCGACTTGGTAATGTCATGTTAGGAATATAATATTATTTGATGTGTTGATGTCCTTAGGGAGATGGGTTGAGACTGAATGAACCTTCATGCTAAATCAATCTGTAATAAAGAGAAAGGTAACAATATCTGTAAAGGCTGAGTTGGGTGAAATTTAATCTGACTGTATTGTTTCAAGGCCATTAGCCTCCCCCGGGGAACTAGTGCATGCATGTGAGCGGCCACGTGTCCTACCGAGACGTAGGCCAGGTTAACGGTAATCATCCCTGGTGATGGGCGGCGAGGAAGGGGTTAAGGGGTAACCACTGTAGTAAGCGGTAAGCCAGGCATCGAGTTAAGCGGCGGCGTTAAACCTAAGCGCACGCCATGAGACCCAGTGGGGTCGCTCACCTTAAATATGACTATTGTGATCTGGATTATTGAATATAAATGTTCATCAATGAAAATTGGCAACCCTTGGAGCTTATATTAATGAGAAGTGTGTCTTGTGAGTCTTGCTGTTTTCTCCGACCCCATCTAAAATGTCTTCAAAATGAATTTGTGAGCGTAGTTGACTGTTAGGAGCGATTCTTTACTAAATTTATCTCACTTTTATAAAATATTTTGTTTTCAGGTGAGTTAATTTTGCATGGGATTGGGGAATTGAAAATAGAGGGAGTTCTAGACGGCTGAGTAGAAGAAGATGCAAGTTTAATAGTTCTTCTTAGAACAAAGACACTGCCACAGCTGTTTAAAATTAATTGTGAGGTCAAAGTCCAACCCTTTCGTTAACGTTGAAATGTTATCCAGGAGTATTGTATCAATTGTTCCTAATATCCAGCGCGGTATTTCCAAGAGGAAAATACAGTGATAACACCCCAATTCATGTTCCACTGCCACGTAGGATAAGAATTAGCAATAAAGAATTTAAATTGGAAACCTGGAG
>NCQV01093840.1:0-14255 GCA_002740545.1 Lophocereus schottii | reverse complement strand
CTACCACTACTCAAAATCTAGCCAAATTTTGACCATTTTGTACCAACCCTTATCATCTATGTCGATGCTCATTTTTCTAAAATTGAAAAATCTCGATCGTTTTTATGGTCAAGAACTACCGTGCCCAAATTTTTAAAGTCCGCCAAGCAAAAGCTGCATCGTATATGATAAAAATATTAAATCTTAATCTAAAAAATTAATTAACCTTCCCTGCTCTATCCCGCTCATTCGCCCAAAACCCAGGCACTGACGCACACAACCCATTTCTCCCACATCTCGCATTCGCCCAGCCCAAAACCCTAATTCTCGACAAATTCACCCAAAATCCGAACTCCCAATCTCTTCTGGAACTCGATTTCTCTTTTTCGGCCGGTAAATCGCTCAACTCTAACTCGTGCCTGTGCATTTCTTGAGGTATGTGGGTGTTTTTTTACAAAAAATTTTAGGTTTCTAGAACGGCTTTTGGTTTTTTACGATGGGTAATTCCCTGAACTTTAACTCATGCATTTGAATTTGTTGAGGTGTCGGTTGGTTGCTAAAATTTTTGGGTTTCTGGGAGCGTTCGAAGCAGATTTTATTGATTTGTTCATATGTTCACTGGGGTTTGCTGCAATTTTCATTGTAGAATGTTTCGTGGCCTGCATGTTTGGCAAAATTGAAGCCTACTAGGAGTAAGGGACTAAAGCAAGGTGATAAATAGATGTCAAAACTAGTAGAGACTGATGCAAGGTGTGTGTTTTCTAACAATCTTTCTTAGAGTTTAGGAAACTGCTGAATAGTTTACAATATTTGAAGTCCAAGTTAATAGAGCCATTATCTTTAGTGGGAATTGTGATTCTTTTATCATTCAGTTATGCAAAGGAGCTAATTCTTAGAATATTGTTAGCAAGCTAAATCTTGATAGAGCTAAAATTTTGGTCCCAATTTGAATGCGGTATCGTGTTGTGTATTAACTGAAGTGCCCTGTTCTTGATCTTCGACCATATTTGCATCCTCCTGTCTGGTTTTGCTACCCACTCGCATCTCAACGGTCAGATTCCGTTTATCAGAAAGTGTAATTGAAATTTACTTCAATTGATTTTGAAAACTTTGTGCCCATGCTTTTGCATGGGATCTTCAGATTAATAATAATACTTATTAAATGGCAAGAATTTTAGTTTATTACATAGTACTAAGATTCAATTTTACATGGAAGTTACTCCTCATTTGCGACCATCTTAGAAAGATAAAAATGTTATTGAATAACACCCACAAAAATAAGTATTCCTATAATACTTATAATTCATTAGTTTCTTATAATACATAATTCTAAATCCACAATTTAGATTTTTCAATATTATGTAAGCTTATAATGCAAGAATAATGTGTGTGCCCTAACGATGTATTCAACCTTTAATTTCATAGTAGATCATTATAAGAGCAATGCAATGTTAATCCACAACCTATCATTTCGAATTGTAAGAGCAAGTGTCATTTCTGATTTTGTAAGGAAAGGGTCATCCACACTAGTGTCCCTATGTTTTCTATGTTTGTGTCGAATGTCTGTAATGTGTAATAAGTCGTGTCTGTATAACTTTTAATGGCCTTATCTTTTTTGTCCATTGCTTTTATGTAATATAATTATTAGAATGAATGCTTATTAATGTATATTTTATTTTGCTTCATTTCATGCTTAAAGCCACGCTTATTCTCCTTGATCTCATCATTCAAGGTTGATTACTGGAGGTGTATAACTCTTTAGCATGGCCTTGTTGTTGTACCTGAATGAAATGATGTGCTTTTAGCCTTGGGCTCTATACTTTACTCGCTCTTTGAAGTAGATTAGCTTTAGGTCGTCCTTTAATTTCATGGACTTATAATTAGAGATTTAACCATGAGCCAACTTGAATGGTGTTTCCCTGGTAGCCCCTTTCTTAATGATGCGGGCTAATGATAAGAGCTCCGGCAGCTCTTTCCCCCGTTGGACCATTGCTTGATCTAACAGATTCTTAAAAGATACAAGTATGATCTTATTGATAATTCTAGCTTGTCCATTATATTTAGGATTGAACTTCGCTTCCAAATGCAATACGTCTAGTATTTGTTAAGTGAATTCCGTTCAAACTATTTTTTGTTATCCATCACTACAGGTTTGGGGATGCCAAATTGGGTGACGATGCTCTTTTTACACATACAAGCTTTTGGACATGCGATATCGTAACGATAGCTAATAGTTCTACTTCTATCCATTTGGTGTAGTAGTCTATCACTGCAATTAAGATTTTTCTCTATCTTGTTGCCACTAGGAAAAGGCCTAATAAATCTATTACCCATCGAGAAAATAACAAGGGACTACAAATTCTAATTAGCTCGTTGGCTGGTTAGTGGACAATAGCATGCCGCCCATATTTGTCACTTCATGTGGCATATTGTTTGGCAACTTATAGTATGGTTAGCGTGTAACACCTTTATGAAAGCCGTCATAGTGAGGTTCAAGCACCTCTATATGATTGTTATATATTCCTTTACGGCTCTCCCTCAATACGTAATTAATATCAGTAGGTCCCAAAACTTCACTAGTGGTCAGATTGAGGACTTTTTGCATGACTCCCAATCATACAGGTAATATAATGAAGACTTTCATTTAATGGGCTTAGGTTCTTTCTTATCTAGTGTTAAGTTCCCTTTAACTTTGTAAGAGATGTTTGGTAACACCCATGATGCCTTCTCATTGTCTTGTACATCGATACTTATTATATTCTCCTTCTCAATGCCTCTCCGAAGTAAAGTTTCCACTAGGACTGATTGACTAATGCTGTTGAGGCTTATGCTCATGAGTTTTGATAATTGATATCAAGTAAGGCCTTAATGTAGTGTGCTAACAATTATAGTTTTTGAATGTTTGATATTATCCACCTTCTTAGTTATATTCACTCATGCTTATCATTAGTTTTAATCGCAATTAGGGCTTTGTCAGCTTTATTATCTTTTAGATTGGGTTGACAAGTACTTTGGAACAAAGCTCCTCTTCAAGCTTTAGGTAATAATTTATGTAATATTTTCTTGATTTTGATTGCTATCTGTTTTGTTTAGTGCTTCCTAAGACTTTGTGGCCTAATCTATTTTTCGTGTGACTATTTAATGGTAGGATAGTAGGAGACATTGGGTAGCTCTTCTCTTTTAATGGAGTACATGGGTGTGTTTAGGTGTTATTAGATGTTGTAGTATATTTAAGTAATGATTAGGAAAGGGTTGTTGATTTGTTTCAGATTGTTATGTCACTTATACCCAAAATCAATCTAAGGTATATAATAACGATAATAAATCTATTGGCTTAGGGTGTAATATATGTAATCTGCTTATTGTTTGAAATATATTGCTAATGTGGCTTACATTATTATGTCATGTATGAATGTTGATTATTATGTAATAGGTAGAAAGTGTTGTCTTATTCTTGTAAGTCGCTCAATTGTCACAGCTCCCTAATTAATAACAGTAAAAAATCCAAGATTCAAAAATCAGATGAAATACATATCGTTGTCACAGTAGGCAGACCATTAGGGCTTGTTTGGTACTGATGATTATGATGATGATTTGGGTTTTACCTTTGCTTTCTTTTAAAGATCACAATTAAGTGGGTGTCTCATTCTCTTTTAATAGGGTTTTTGATTAGATTAATAGGCAGGGATGCAATATATAAAAGAGATCAAAAAGGGAGCAAAGCCCATTGAGTGTTTCAATCAAAAAAGCAGAGAATAGCCTCAAATAGGAAACAAAATTAGGGGGGAATTTATTATGATTAGTAGTAGTGGTATAGTCATTGTTATTATTTACATGTAACTTGAAATGGTATTTGTTTTATCATCATAAAGTGAAGTGTGTAAGTGTTGTACTAAATTAGTTTATGTTTGTAGAAATGGACTCAAGTTGGATTGAATTGCCAAATGATCATCCCGATTATCTTAATGGTGCCGTCAAATTTGTTAAGCTTGCTAAAGAAAATCTTGTAGAAGGAAGAACTCAATGTCCATATAGGAGATGCAAAGTGGATAAATGGTTGTCTATAGAAGAAGTTGAGCAACACATTTTATTTAAGGGTTTCTATAATGAGTATAAGCATTTTATTTTTCATGGTAAAGGCGACATTCTTGATCATGTGAAACATAGAGGAAGTACAAGTGGAGAAGCAAATAATGACCCGTCTAATATTGTTGGGCGAGATGATATGGAAGGTTTGTTGAGAGCAGCTTTTAGGTTGATATACCTGGGTCTAGGGATGACATTCTACATGATGTGGTTGATAAGCCACTTGATGAAGGGGTTGAACCTTTTTGACATGTATGTTGACCATATGACCTCTGAACAATTTTATTAATCAATAAATCCTCCCTTGGATGATGAAGAAAACGTGAAGTATCAGAGCTCCTGGAAGCATCCAATAAGGCACTTTACGATGGACATACTAGTTTTTCAAAATTATCTTTCCCTCTACACTTGTTTCATATGAAATGTATGTTTCATTGGTCAGCTGAGTCTTTCACAATGTTGATTAAACTTTTAGGGGATGCCTTCCCTCAAATTATGGAGTTTCCTTCCTCTTATTATGAAGCTAAGAAATAGATTAGTGCCTTAGGCATTGGATATCAAAAGATTGATGCTTGTCCTAATAATGGCATTTTATATTAGGGTGAGTTATCAGAAAAGGATAGTTTCCATGTATGTGGTCTTTCAAGATGGAAGACAGTAAAAGGCAAGGAGGGTCAGACATGTGAAGGAAATACAAATGTTAAGATGAGAGAGCTGGCTAGGATGATGCGTTACTTCCCTGTAATCCCTATATTGAAAAGGATTTACATGTCACCTAAGTTAGCTAAACAAATGAGATGGCACGAAAGGGATCATGTGAAAGATGGAAAGCTGAGACATCCAACTGATGCTAAAGCATAGAGGGAAATTGATGCCTTATATTCGAACTTTGCTTCTGATCCCCGTAATGTTAGACTTGCCCTTGCAAGCGATGGCCTTAATCCATATCGTCTAATGAATACAACCTACAGCACATGGCCTGTAGTGTTAATCCCTTATAATCTACCTCCATGGCTATTTATGAAGCCATCATCATTTATTCTTTCACTGATTATTCCTGGAAAATCAAGTCCTAGAATCAATATTAATGTATACTTACAACCACTAATACATGAGCTGAAATTGTTGTGGGATGGTTTTGTTGTTTTTGATGCTTATAGCAACGAATACATCAATATGCGAGCAGTTCTAAGATGCACCATTAGTGATTTTGCTGCTTATGCTATGTTATCCAGTTGGAGTACCAAGGGCTATAAAGCATGTCCTTTATGTGCTGATTTCACACATTCATATATGTTTGGTGGTAAAATTTGTTATCTAGGTCATCGAAGATGGCTACCTCATAATCATCCTTATCATTCCTAGAGCCATTTATTTAATGGGACAGAGGAATTTAAGGATGCTCCAGTTGTTCTAGATAGGATTGAATTTCAGCGCAACAAGATGGAGTTGCTTATGTGTATAGAAAGGCAAAAAAGGCCACGAAAAAGAAGAGAGGAAGACGATAAGCAGGTACACCTACTTATGAAATTGTGGATGATTGTGATAAGGACTACAATGATGATGCTGGTGATGATGTCCTTTGGACTAAAAGAAGCATATTTTTTGAGTTACCCTACTGGAAGGCTATCCCATTAAGACATAATTTAGATGTCATGCACATTGAGAAGAATGTGTGTGATAATTTATTAGGAACTCTTTTAAATGTGGATAAGAAAACTAGAGATGATGCAAATGTAAGAAAAGCTCTTGAAGAGATAGGGATAAAACCTCACCTTTGGCTTCAACGTCATCCTAGTCGAGGTCCAATTATGCCTCCAGCTCCATATTCTATGTCTTTAGATGAGAAAGAAAGAATCTTAAAGTTCTACAAAAGCTTAGAGTTCCGGATGGATATGGGTCTAACATCTCTAGATGTGTTAACATGAAATAACAGAAACTCTTAAATCTTAAGAGTCATGAGAATCATATTTTAATGCAAGATGTCCTTCTTGTAGCTTTAAGAGCATCACAAGCCACAGAAGTGATAGACTTACTTTCTAACTTGTGCTCATTTTTCAAGCATGTGGCTCACCGACTCTTGACGTGGATGAACTGGAGCACATTTAATCGAGGCCTATTCTTACTCTTTGTGAGTTAGAAAAAGAATTTCCTCCAACTTTTTTTGCAATCATGGTCCATCTCATAATTCATTTGGTAGATGAAGTTAAACTTTGAGGTCCCGTTCATTATAGATGGATGTACCCTACTGAAAGGTGATAATTTTGAATGCTTATTTTCAATCTCTCTTTTATTTAAGAGTTCATTTTATTATTTATTAGAACTTATTGGAAAAGGTACTTGGCCCATTTGAAGTCTCATGTCACTAATAAAGCCTAACCTGAAGGATCCATAGCTTAAGGGTATATTCTTGACGAGATTATCACCTTTTGTTCAATGTTTTTAGAAGGGGTTGAGACCACATTCTGTAGGAGCAAGAGGAATGATGATTATAATGTTAATGTGAGTGCCTACTTGTTTAACTTTGGGGGTCGAGTACTTGAAATGGAGAGGACTTGTCGTCTTGATGACAAAAGCTTAAAGCAGGCACATCGTTATGTGTTACTTCATTCATATCATATGAAAGAACTTATTAAGTAAGTATATAATATGCAGCATGATGCTCCTCTAAATGGTTATTCAGTTCTAGTGGTAAAACTAAATGACAAAACCACTATTTGTTGATTATGTTAGGGAATTCTTAAATCAAAGGGAAGCCTCTAGTTAAGGCTCTTCAATAACTGCAAATGAAACCCTTCGAAGCGGTTGGATAATTAACGAATTAGATGGATGGCTGCAAAATCAGGTTATGTTTCTATCCTCAGTGATGTAGGCTATGAATTAGCAGAGTGTGCTCGTACAACTACTATTATGTGACTAAACGTTTTGGTTTTATAGGTGGAGAACATTGATGTGAGCACGCCAGAAGGGGAGTTGAGAAAATCTTTAGCCTGTGGTTTAAACCCTGTAGCGAAAAGCCTAAAATGTTTTCTAGTGAATGGTTACAAATTCCAAATAGTTCATCGTGAGCGTTATCGGAAGACACAAAAATCTAGAGTTATAGTGGAAGCGGATGGACAAGCTTACTATGGACGGCTGAGAGACATCCATGAATTGGATTATTATAGGGCATATAAAGTTGTGGTATTCTGTTGTGATTGGGTAGACATAAATAGGGGTTTGAAAACTTTTAGAAATGGCCATGCTTGTGTCAACTTCTCAAAGCTCATTCATACAGGTCGATACTTATATGATGATCCATTTGTCTTCTCATCTCAAGCAACATAAGTTTTTTACGTTGAAGATGAGAAACAAAAAGGATGGTTGCATGTTATTAAAGCCAAGGGCAGAGGCATATTTGATTTAGGTTATGATGTGTCATAGGCTTTTAGTCTTCAATATATGGTCATTGTGTTTCAATCATTGGTCTGGTATGGATTGTTACAATATTATTTCTTTGATACTTTGTTGCTGGATTATATATTTGTCTTTTGTTTTTCCCATGTTCAACACAAGTGTAGTTATCAACTTATTCTGTATATTACATCTAATCAAAGTTAACATGTCTTTGATACTCTTATTATATGATATTAAATGCAGATTGAAGTGTAAAATATGAGTTATATGAGCAAGAGAACACTTAAAGCATTGGGTACTAGACCATCTAGACTAGCACAACCACTTATTTATCCCAGCTCCAATCCTGGAATAGCACAGCCAGCAATACAATCTGATTTAAAGCCATCTACACAACCTACTTCATCACTGAGAGCATCAGATTTAGTGGTGCAGCAGCAACCTGCTTATCCCAGCTCTAACTCTAGCACTGCAAGAGCTTAGCCAGCAATTTGACTTGATTTGAAGCCACCTACATAGCCTTCTTCCTCAATGACAACAATAGAACCATTGGTGTGGAAACCACCTGACCTGGTGCCTGCTACCCAAGCGCAACAGCCACATAGACCTATCACAACTCCAGCTTCAGAACAAGCATCCAAGCAACCATCCATTAAGCATACAGAACCGACTACGGCATTAGTACCGATAATCGAGCAGCCACATGTTTGATGCCCTACTTCTAGTGGAGCCCTATGGCCACCCATACAACCCCTTCACCCCCTACTGCATCTATTAAAGCTTTGAATGGAGCAACACTTGAAGTCTCTCAACGATTTGGATAGATACTTCCCCCACATGCTATATTTGCTAGAGCTTCAAAACAAATTGTGTAGCAATAACCAATTAGGCTGACTAGATCTACTATAGCATCAAAACCAATTGTGCAACATGCTTGGCCTACTCCTTCAACTGAGCATTGCAATTGGTTTTGTAATCATCTATCCAGCCATACATTCAGTATGCATCAATTGAAGTGTCACAATGATCTAGGCAATTACCTTCCCCACCTGGTACATCTACTATAGCTTTAAAACAAATATTGCAGCAGCTGATTAGATCTACTAAAATGGAAAAACCAATTATGCAGCAACTTGTTCAGTCCACTCCTTCAAATGGAGCATCAGGTACATTTGGTCTCCTTGGTTAAGCGTTGTCTTTGTTTACTCTAAATTCCACTTGGGTTTTAACTGATGTTAAACTTTCAGTTCAAGATAATATTTGCTTTAGAGGTTTTGACTAATTTAGTTTTTTGTCAGTTTAATATTCTGGTCTATGTCATTGTAGTACGTCTATATATTTTTTTATTGTAATTTTTTGCTTTTGTTTAATCGAACATTTCTTTTATGATGGCTTTTAGCATCTCAGACATTTGTCCAGCCATAATGTACTTCCTCTATTGGTTCATTATGAGTTCCCCTACTACAGCAGCAGCGCAGCCCCTGGTTCGGCCATCTATTGTATGATTTGGACCTTTTCAGCCATGCTCTGCCACTACTAATGAATCACATCGACCTTGTCAGCCCCCTCATGCTCTTGGAACTTCACAAGTACACCCATTAACTAGGTCAGCACCATCAGATAGTCAATCCCATTCACCTGCTGTTGAAGTTCTTAGAGGTGCAACACAACAAGAATTGCATCAAAAACCAGCTAGATAAGAAAGTAGAGAATCTCCCTCAAATGCCAATAATGAAGACTTAGGAAGGAGTTCTCAAAGTAAGTTTGTTGATAAAGGACAGGGTGTTAATGGAGGGAAGAAAAATAAGTCAACTACCTCCAAGACCACCAGATCTACTCGATCGTTATGGAAAGATAACACGTAGTTTGATGCAAAAGATGAAGTCCTGACCATTGGTAATTAAAGTTCACTCATATTTTTGGCATGTTATATTTAAAGATATTATTGTATTGTTTTTTGCCCTGTATGTCTTCTAAATGGTATTCTTTTTAACAGATGATCTAGGGAAAGAGGAGGTGATAAATGGATCAATTCTACCTCGAGATGTTATGAATTACAATAAAGGGGTGCGATTTTGTGTAGCATTTAACAAATACAACCAGCCCATTAGGAAGGGAGGTTACATTTTTGTGAGATTTCTCGACTACATTGCAGGGCTAGAGAGATTTTGCCTTATCGGGACAATTAGCTAGCATAAATTGAACAAAATGTATAAAGTCGACATAATTGAAATGGTTCGAGGAAGTATTATTTTTTTCCTATTTTAAACTTCCACTTATCTAAAATTTAGATTGGTTAAGTTCATGTATTCTGAATTTCTGACTTGTAAATGGCATACAATCCAAATTCATATATCTAGTGGATAAGGCCTTTGATAAACGTGTGCTTAACACATGTTGCTAAGCATTTCAAGCAGTATAAGCATGGTTTGAAGAAAGACTACTTCAAACCTGAAGAGAAAATGAAAGAGGACATGTATGATATTGTCCCTAAAGGGCACTCTCTTGATGGGTGGATGCGATTGGTTGACTATTGGTGTTCAACGCAACATGAGGTCCATATATCTAACGACAATTACACTTATAGAATTGCTTATACCTTGAACCTCCATATTTGCTTATTCTTTTCCCTTGTATTAATGAGCTATTTTTTTTCTTTAACCTACATATTTGCCTACTCCTTTTTGCATTTTTTAAAATTAGTAACAGTAAATCCGTATGACTAAATCCTGTTTTGGGAAGATATGTTTCTAAAACATCATCACCTAATGAGGGCATAACAGAGTACATTATGTATTGCTTCATCTGCCAAGTTAGTGCTTCATTCATTGGTTCCCTTCTGGATAAATATGTTCAATGCAGATTTGAAAAGATTATTGAATAATATGCTTGATGTCCCTAATCAAAATGATCCATGCATAATTACTCGATCGATACTATTAAATGAAAGTTTAAAGAAAAAATTGTGTTATTCAAAGGTAAGTCAAATCGGTCGAAGTCATACTTATGCTTTGTTTTCTTTAATCATAAAAATATTGTTTTGGGGAAAGTGTTTCAAAGTGCGATGGATTTATGCAAGCTCCCCTTAGTATGGGTATTCTTCATCAAGTTAAACTTTGTTCAGTTGTTTGAAGAGTAGGCCTATTTGGTAAGATTATATTAGTCCGTTTAAACTTTGTGGAGTTGTTTGAAGTGAAACCATAGGGTTATAACCCAACCAAAATTGCACATAGTGCTTAAATTTGTTTACTAAGTAATAAAGCTTTTATAATTAAGATGTCATGTATTGAGGATTACACTGACATACTTGCTTTCCCTACTGGTTATTTTTTTTTTCTATAGACTTTGGCTGAAATAGGTAAAGATGCGTGAGCTTCGCAAACTCATTGTCATACAACGGGTTCTACCGCTATGCAGAAAAGAGAGTTGGCTTTGTATGGTTTCTTCTTTTTTTTTCCCCCACAACATATATCCTATCACTGTCCCAATTTTGGGCAGTTATTACCCGAATGTCAAAATTTCTTCTCATTTTGGCTATGTTAGAAGAGACGAACAATCTATATTATTGTATATATTCAGGTTGAAACTCATGGAAGAGAGCCAACACATTTAGATTTCTTTGAAGAGACACATAGCAAAGAAGGTGGGGGATTTGTAGCTAATACGGCCACTGAAGGGTTTCTAGTATATGTTTTTATTTTGATACTTGTTAATTTTAGTTTTTTTGTTTTTTTGGTCTACTAATAATATTTATTTTATTTCCTCTTAAATTATGGTAGAATGAGGCAAGTACAAAAGTTCAAGAGCAACTTGTTAGCTCTTCCGAAAAACTCAGGTTGAAATTGAAAATGAAGTGTTTGATGAACTTATGTATGAAGAAGAAAATCCCCAGCGACCAATCAATTTTCGCTTTAATGTGGACCGAAGTGATGTCTTTGGTGTAAACAGCGTCCTTAGGAAAAGAGGTTACGTCTTCCCTGACAACAATATGGAACTTAAGCGTGTCAAAGAGGAACTAGCATCACAGAAGGCCATGTTCTTACTTATGTTGAAGGCGGTGTGTAATGGAAAAATTACAAATGAATTCCTAGATACTACTAAGGTGGCCATGCGTATGGCTAGTGATTAGGTTAGTCTTTCACATGCCAATATTCTACATTTACTTTTTTTTTTCATTGGGAGGGGCTGCCTTGGCCAGTAACTATTGTTTGAAACTAGATATTTTGGGTGCTAGTGTTTTGGTATATTTTGGTGATGTTGAATGAGGAACTACCATCACAGTATGTCATGTTACATTTACTTATGTATGGCTACCTGGTGGTTGGGCAGTGCAAGTGTTTGAGGTTTTGTTATATTTTGGACATGTTGATTGAGTTTGGTCGTTGATCAACCTTTGCTTGTTCTTGCATTTGCTATTTTCCAAGCCAATCCTCTGTGTTCTGTCTCAATTAAAACTCTAGTTATTGTGGCAAAGGGTTTTAATAGGGTCTAGGCTAGCCTTTGATGAATGGAGGCTGCCATTGTTGATTAGAGAAGAAGATTCATGGATGTTTTTTTCTTTTTTCTATTTCTTTTTTGAGCTGAATCAACGATTCAAGTAGACAATGAATTTCAGGGGATGAATTTTTGTAAAGGGGTTTTAGTGATTTGTGGAAGCTTTTGAGTGTTGAATGTTAAATGTTGATGTTTAAGCAGTGGATCTGGAATACGAAGATGACGAGAGTGTAGCTTGCAGTTGTAGCTTGTGATTTACTTTATTCATTACTCTTCCGCTTCCTTCTCTTTGTTTTCCCCCCGTCCTCCCCCTTAGGCCCTAGGCTAGTTTTGTGTTAGGTGCACACTATCTAGGCGTCCATTTATTAGAGCCAAAAAAGAGAAACTCAAACCCAATACAATTTATAGACTTGAATAATGTGTCATATTTTTAAGGATAAAAAGAAATTTACGATGTATGATAGTTCAAGATTATCAATTGAAGAATATCATATAGTTTAGATTTATAGACCCAAGAATACTATATAATTTAGGTGGGATAAATAATTAATAGATGTTTCTCCTTTTTTGTCAGTTTTAATTGTGATGTTTAGTTGAGGAGTTGCTTGCTCATAATCTTTTCAAGCGTTCTATGGATACATGTTTTGGAGAGATAGACATTTGGTGGGAGGCCATTGTAAGGTCAAATGAGAAAATGAAATGAGATTACTACCTCCATTTTGAATCCAATTAAAAATGAGATCATTTGTTTTAAATTATACAATTACATCAGAAAGTTATTCGTAGCTTGTGTCATCGCTATATATAACCCTAGACATGTATCCGTAGAAGTATAGAATACTTGCCTTCCAACTTCAATGCCCTACAATTTCGGAACACATAAATCATACCATTCCAATTCCTGACTTCTACCTAAATATATTCTACTCACCATATACAACCACCTAGTTTCCATTGAATTAATGCACTTCCCTCATTTACAATTAAGTTTTGAGGATATAGTGGCAATTACCCAGAATAAGGAAATCCCATTTCTTCATTTCCTACATGTCCAAAGTACTAAATGGGTTTGGGTCTTTTCTTTAATATTTGTTGAATTTTTCCCATGATATTTGTTGCTAATTGGTGTGTTTTAATTTCTTGGCATATTGAGTTCATCACTTATTTAGGGTTTTGTGGTATGTTTTAATAACAGCTGGAGTATTAGCAGCAATTGGTGCTATAGTGACTTACAAACCTGTTGTGGTTATAGGCTGAAATCTGCTAAATAATAGTTACTTCTTGCTCTATCTAGAACAGTCTTGAATATAGGCAGAAATGTGCTGGAATGACGCTAATGTGCTTATGTACAGTATGATGCGGCAACTTGTTTATTATATAGAATGGCATGCTTAGGGAAGTGAATAAGTTGACATTTGTATCTCCTTGTTTGGTTTGTGTTTGTTTCATTGGCCAAGAGTTATATATTCAGAAGTGTACTTTGTTGAGTCATTTGTTTGGAATGGTTTATGGTTGGATGTAAATGTTTGTGGTTGGATGCAAATGTCAATGGTTGGATTGAAAATATTAAACGGAAAATATTAAATGTTTGTGGTTGGATGCAAATGTCGGTGTGTAACACATGACATTCTATCATGCTTTGTACTAGTAATGCTTGGAAATGTTTGTTTTTTTTTCCTTGCATTTGTTTGGTATCTTGGATACAAATTCATTTCGTATTTTGGGTGGTTAACTTTTATCTTACGTGTTGATGGTCTTGGTTGTTAGGTATCTTTTGGTTGCAAGCTAGTCATTAATTGGGCACTGAAGGCAAGAGTATCGATCTTAATATATGTATTTCTGCTTATTAATTACCTTTCTTCCAGGTTCAAGAAGAATCAAGTGGAAACGACCTTAGCAATGGATCGAGGCACACTAGACCTTCAACCTCAACCTCCCAAGTTAATTTGGCAGATGAAATGGGTGTTCAAGACTTTCTATAACAATAGATTGGCAAATTAATTTAGGACTCTTGTATCATGCCAAATCTAGTAATTCAAACTTTTGGTTTTTTCCATTGTGTTGGATATCACTTCGATATTTTCAAGGAGCAATGCACTTGATTTTTATTTATCAATAGTGGCCAATGAATGCCGTCATATATAGGACTCTAGTTTCCTATAGTTGCTTTTATCAAATTTGGTATTTAATAGCTTCATAATTGATTGTGTCAACCTATCAGGTGAATTTTGAAATGAAGAAATTATGTACGAAATTTTTAATTAATTGTCCCAATTAAATTACGATTCTCTCAATTATTA
>NCQV01093837.1:2372-13380 GCA_002740545.1 Lophocereus schottii | reverse complement strand
AATTTGAACAGGACGAATAGTTTGGCAGGAATGAAATAAATTCTAATCACAGCAAACATGAATTGAGGCACCGCTGTCAACAATCCAAGTATGAACATCCTTACCATTCATCCTAACATGACTCGCAGTGGCCGATACCTCACCATGAAGGGTGTTAGTTTTGGCCGGTTGAGCATTATTCAACGAATTTGACCCATCTCGGCCGCGGCCTACCCCAGGACGCCTTGGTTCCCGACTGTCTGGATACCCATACTTCTCCCAACAACGATCCTCGAGATGACCGGGCTTTCTGCAGAAGGTGCATTTCAGTGGAGGACGTGCAGCCCCCCTGTCTTTGCCCCTTGCGACGCATTGCCCCGAATAGCAAAGGCCATAGGTGTGGCTGTTTCTGCCCTCTACTGAGTCAAGAACCGAACTTCCTCCTCTTGTACAAGTCTTGAGTAGACAGTGTGAAGAGACGACAAAGGTTCGATCCCCAAAATATTTGATCGAACATTGGCATAATAAGTCTCAAGACCCATTAGAAATTCACGTATCTGGTTAGTTTCACGCCGTTTACGATAAACAGCGTTCAAATCACATTTACAGCCTGAACACGAGCATGAAGGTAGAGCATCAAAGTCATTGATGTCATCCCACAATTTCTTCAATCATCTATAGTAGTCCATAATAGACTCACCATTCTTTTGTTTGCAATCCGCTATCGCTGACTTTAACTGATAGATTTTAATGTCATTTCCCAAAGAGAAACGCTGTTTAATATCATCCTACAAATCACGAGCAGTGTCACGATATGAGATGGTAGAACGAATGCTTGGGTCAATTGTATTGAAAATCCAAGCAACAATCATATATTAACTGTCCACCAATAATCAAGATCAGCAGAACCATCTTCGGGCCGAGGAACAGTGCCATTGATGAACCCCAATTTCTGTTTTGCACCCAACGAAACTCGAAACCCTTTAGCCCATTCTTCATAATTTGGCCCCTTGAGAACTACGTGAGTTATGACGGTTCCCGGGTTATCATTTGAAGCAAGAGCATAAAGAGGATTTAACAGTGATGATTTCTTCTCATCTACCATGTTTTGTCCAAGGATCAAAAGCACGTCTCTGATACCATAATAAACAAAAGAAAGTGCAAGGAATTTGAGCAAAGTGATCTGTGCTGTCATTCATTGATTGGGTTGCTATTTATATACAACTTCTCATGAGCATAATAACAAAAGGCAATAATAAGAAATCCCCTAATTTAGGAAGCCACCTAGTAATTGGCCTAGAATAATGCTATTGACAATATTATCCAAAGATAACAATATATACAAAATGTACAGCTAATATTGGTTTAGATCCAATTAAAAAAACAACAAAAGTAAAGGCTTCATTGAATTTGGGGATTCACTATACCAAAACAAAAGAAGAATGATACCCTACTTTTAATGCAACTATTTTATGGAGCCCCACATTCGAGAATGTATTTCAGGGTGCCCTCGCCTTCTATGTAGGATATTTGGTACAAATCTGTCACGTGTCTTAACCGTGGATGCGAAATATCAAAATCTCTTTAATGTAATGCTAAGGTGCCTGAAGCCATGAAGTAAAAGATTAGGAAAGTTGAATCGTTTTTGGCAAGTCAAAACCTTATTCCCTAATAAAACAAAATCCTCATCTCTCCTTCCCTCACATATTCCCCTCATTAAAAGAACTCACCAACCTCAGTCAATTATTTGTTTCTCTTTTTAGAGTTCAGATTCAAAGAAGAATGACATTGTTGCGCTAGATGAACATCTAGAGTTCAATTCGAAGCTAAGCTAAGAAATCACAGGTTTATGAAATTGGTTTGTGTAAATCTTCGTCCACTATCTCTATCTCTCTATTTGTTCATGTTTGCCTTGATCAATTATATGCATGTGCGGTTTGTTGTGGAAAATATGAAAAGTGTTGCACAAATTTAAATAAATCATAAATTTTTGAACATTTTACTAGCAAGCCACTTCACTTATGCTGATGAATAACTGTAGATGAATAAATTAAACGATATAATCGCAGACATTGAACCTCATCATCTTCATCACTAGAACCCAATTAAAGAAGAAGAAAAAAGATTTTAGTTTTGAAAAGAATTGCATATTTTCCCCAAGAAAAAAAAAAAACAATGACCCACTTCATTTTTTTTGGTTCAAAATTCTACGGCTTTAGTTTTTAGGGTTTCACTCATAGTTTATAGAATTTGGTTGCTACTATTGAGGGTTATTTATTTTTTTATGATATGCTTTGTATATGATGCTGAATTGAGTGTAATGGATGTTGTGTATACATGCTATAGAAGCAAGGGATTTAGTCATTAATTTTGAGGGGAAATATGTATAAGTTCTTGATATTATATTAGAGAAATATTAGATGATTGATCTCTTTATAGATGTCAGGAGTTTTGCCAGGGAATAGGTTGTAGTAATGGGATGATGGGTCATTCTTAGATTTTTGATAGGCCATAGTTACTTGCTCTTGTCTAGTAGATAACTGGTGAGGAAGGAAATAGCATGAGCTCAATACATGATCTAAGACCTAACAATGAGAACAAGACAGTAAAGACATTTGGGAAGTTTGGGGTTGCTGTCTCGCTGAACATATAACTCCTTTAACATATTTCCTAAGATTACAATCTTATACTCTAGGTGATTCACATCAGAAACAACATGCATTCCACCCCTAGAAAACCTAGAACTTAGACTATCATCTCTAGCAGTTTCCCACTATACGGTTTTCTCAGCTAAATCTTCTAAAAAGTCCTAAGCAGTAGTTGTGCTTCTAGCAAGAAATTCACTATCACACTTGGACTCTAACATGGCTTTGGTTTGTTGCTGATAGGGCCGCAAGTGCATGGCGGTGGTGCAACAAATCAAGGTCATCTCTCATAAGAACCAGGTCAATCTACTGGGCTTTATTCCCTCAAGATAACCTAAGCAGATCAAAATTTGAAAATGAAGTTAAATTAATCTACTATCTAATCTGATGGAAAAATAATCAAGGAATTAAAACAAACAAGCAATCTCTCAATCAATGTATCAATCAAGCACTTTTTTTCTCAATTGGTTATTTTAAAACCAACAGTACAAATATCACACCCCTCTTTTAATGTGAAGTGAAATACGTAAATCTAATGAATTGCCTGTTCTCTAGGGTTGTTTATTTGTTTAGATTTATTAAGCATGCAATTATCAAATTCGTAGTTTCTCAATTGGGATGATTTTCTCAATATTCCATACAATCAAGTCAAATCTTAGGATTCCAGTATCAAATTTCACCTTTTAGTTCTTCGCCCCAGACCTGGCAAATGGTCATTTCATTCAGGTATTGGTTGAGTCAAAATTTGGGTCGGGTCATGTCTCTGGTCCAGCGACATTTCCGTTCGGTTCGGCTTAGGTCGAGTGAACTTTGACTTGGGTCAACTTTGGTTCAACCGATTTTTGGTCCAGTAAGCCTGGCAGGCCAAAATAAACAACTTTATCATAAATTTCTGATCAGGTATAGTTCAGTTCGGGTCAATTCGGATTTCAAATCCGCTTTCGAGTGAGCCTATTTCGGACATTGGGTCAGGTATGGGTTCGAGTCATTCGATTTGAGTTTTGGATCTTGGATCAACTTTGCTAAGTCCACTTCACCCAATACCCAAAACATGCAAAAAGTTGATCAAGTGCCTTACAAGACAATAAACATCTACGATTTGATGGAACAATCCAACAATTCCCTATACTCAAAAAGATTAACACTAAATCGAGAAATTAACTAGTATTTGCATAAATCCAAGATCAAAACAGCAAAAGCTAATCCAAATTACAAAACATAAATCCTAAAGTGAGAAAAAAGAAGAGAAATACTCAACCAAAGAATGCGCTGGAATCTATTAATTGCAAACCTGACAAGGAATCCTTCAAATCTTCCTTCAATTCACTATCTCCCCCTCTAATCTAATCTAAAACCCAATCTAGATAATGGATTATGGTGGAATGGAAATAGATCAAGACATGAGCCTGAAAATAGGTCTTTTATAGCGAAAATTCTTCAGTCAAACTTAAAAATTGCCTGAAAGTCAAACAACCGCGAAGAAAACAAGACGAGTTAGTGAAGGAGGCTCGCCAACTCTGAATCCCCACTCATCATGGTACCAGCTTGTTCTTCAATTGTTTCTCTTGCTGCTTCTTTCTTAAATCTCCTGGACCATGGGACTAACCATAGTATGTCTGTCTTAGGTGTCTTGGGGCCTCTTTTGCCTAAAAATCATCCTTCTACTCACATATCTTGGTCTCATGAAGTTAAAAAACTGCAAAAGCTCGCAAAATAAGTGAAACCAAGCATAACAATAGAATTAGGGGTTGTTGATAGTACAATTAAGGATACTAATCCCCAAACTAACACAAATTAATTCAAGTGATTTATCACTTATTTCCCATAAGCAAGGCCCCAGGTTCGAGTCTTGTGAATGGAGAAAATCTATGATGAGAGAGCTCTACTTTTTATTGGGCCAACAGTAACTCGACTCTAGTAAAATGGAGCATCGAAGACCCAAAAAAAGCATACTAATCCATAAAAATAACTCCCAAATGCTCAAATAATTCATGTAAATATGTCATTCATCACTCCTCCATGCTTAAACCTTTACTTGTGCTCAAGCAAACAATATATAAACCAATAAGGGGAGATGCATCTAGGATTGAAAAACACAACAACTTCCTTAGGTTAGGCAACTCACACTACATCACAAACACGAATATCAATCAATGGCAACCCTGAGGAGTGCGCTAGACATTTTAAAATCAGGAGAATGAGAATGTCTTCAAAGAATTATACCACCATGAGCTCAATATCAAAGCTAATCACCCCTAAAGAACCACAAAGGACAACATACAAGTACATAGAATTGAGTAGAGCTAAATAGACTGATAGAACTTTACATTGGGCAAATGTAGATCATTTCTGCTCATGTGTTTAAAATATAGCATGGATTCATCAAGACTCATTCCAAAATGGCAAACTACCATAGGCTTGCCTACACTGTCAAATTCTTTACCATTAAGATGCAATGCGCATATGATATTTAAAAGGGCTTCATATGGTTTTAACATGGGCCAAAGGGGTTCAGGGAAAGGTGTTGACTAACAAATTTGGGCAATGTATAGCTATTTAAACAAGCAGACTAAAGAGCGACCACCAATAGGCCAATAAACAATAGAATTCACAAACACTGCGAAACCCAATAACACAATGAACATACTCCCCATAAGTCAAGTATGAAATGAGTTGACAAAGAAGAACACAAGCTATGTACATATCCAATGCTAATCACTTATTCTCACATGGTTTTTTTTTTCTTTTTTTCCTCTTTTTAACATGATTTTTCTGTTTTCGTTTTTGGAGGGGGGAATGAAATGAGAATTTCAATTATTAAAAGGCATATAATCTCTAACTATCAACTCACTACCTAATTCATATATACATACAACCCGAACAAAAGGAAACAAATTCAAATGCTCCATATCATCAACCCCCCAACAAACCTACATACCAAAGTTACCTTAAACACCCGCAAAACTTCCCACTATATAAATGAACTGATGCTCCATAGACTTGGCTTAAAGGTAGGCATATGTGTATGACCAAGGGTGTCTATGAACGGTTCACAACAAAAATGAATATAAACTCAAAGGGGCTAGCAAAGGGAACAAACATGTAACACAAGGGTAGCCTATTTGGTTATGTGGTTGAAGTGACCAAAAACAAAGAAATTCCTCTATTACATCATGAAATAAGCACATGCTAATGTGGTTTTGAATAACAATGTAGGCAAGTTTTAGAGATGCAACTTTGAAGAGTCACGTGCATGAAGAAAAGAAAAATAAGGGACTAAATATGATGAATTAGTCCAAAGAAGACTCAAAGTCACATGACATATCTACCAAAGTCTCAATTCGCTTATAAAGTAACTCTCATGTACCAACATTAGTACTAAGGACTCCACAGGGTGACGTAGTTCTCAATCAAGACAATGGTCAAAACAAGATACGTTCATAAAACCTTCAAAAATTTTCATACCAAAAGGGATTACATATCAAATGTCAATCAAGCTCATGAAGACCATCATGCCTAGCAAAAGCATCATTATAGAAATCCCAATCTAGTCCACACCATCGCTATATGCAATCCTATATACGAACCCAAAATGTAACACACCCTTGCAAATGAAAGAAAACCAACAATTACATGCTCCAGCTAGTATGCAAACTAAAATACCCCTCCCCCACGCTTAGATAAAGCATTATTCAAAGGAAATAAACAAGGAGAAGGAAGGCGGAAACAAAGGAGAATAATCTCACTAGGTTAGGTCCTAGCTACTCCTAACGTAAGGCCTCCTTATAACTGAGGGCACATGAGCATCAACCACTCCATCATGACTTAAACACTCGGCTCTTCAAATTGTACATCACCAAAGCAGACAGGCGCTTATCAAACTCCTGGTGCCACAATTTGGAAAGTAGCCAAATAGAAAAATCTCACTAAATATAATAAATTTCCTCTTCACTGTATCAAAAGCCTTATAAAAATCATATGAAGGATTAAAGAATGCAGTCTACATGACTTTCCTAGGCAAGTCCTCTATGTACTCACAATATGGGTCAAGAGAGGGATCATACCCTCTAAGGTAACCCAGGGATAAATAATTATCAACATTCCTACCAAACATATCAAACACATTATCCTCATTGCTCAAATCCATAGTAGCATCACAAGTCATATAGTTATCAATGGCTGTATCAATGTAATACTAGGGGGAAGGATATGGCAGTGAACAAAGAAGGGAAACATGGGAATGATCATGGTGATTTGAGAAAACATGAACATCAAAACCAAGGCTAGGTGACCCCTCATGCATAAACATATCACATGACCCCTACAAAGGAATCTTAGCTAGCTTATGCACCTTATCAAAAGTGCTTTTCGACTCACAATATGCATCAACAACATCAAATCTAGCGAGAAACCCAAAAGCCTCACCCACCATGAGCTTTGTGGACTGAGATAAAAGAAAACATGAATCAGGCAAGGTTAATACAACATTGGCATTGTCCCTGTGTAATGCAAAGTCAAGTTGAGGATAGCATGTATAATAAGGACACGAATTTATAGCAAGGTCTGAAGAATTAAATATGTCACACTAAAAAGGAGCATAATAAGATCTAACATAAAATGCACAAGGATCATGAAAAGAATATCCAGAAACATAACTAGCCTTCTTAAACGCAAATGAATCCCAAGCAATCCATTCGAGCAAATACCATGCCTCGTCAATGCTTTTTTAATGAAAGCCCCAATACTCCAAAAGAGCTCAAGTTTCACTATTCCCACCTTTATTAAAAATGTCCAAAATTTCTCATTTACCCACATAATTGCTACATTGAGCAAGAAAAGCATCCAAACGCTTAAAATACCTCTAAAATAAATCATGCTCAAATTAAGGAAAATGCAAATTTGCCAATTTTTTTTCCATTTTTGCTTTTTTTAATTTTTCACTTGCTTTTTTTTGGTTGTTAAAAGAAAAATAAAATGCTTAGTCAAACCCACTGAGAAAAACCTAATATTTGACACTAGTCCCTGGTAATAGCCCCAAAAACTTAATAGGGCTGCAAGTGCACAACTGCGTTGTAGCAAATCAAGGAGTCTCCCATAAAGATTAGGTCAATCTATCAGGCTTTATTCCCTCAAGACAAGTCTAACAAATCGAAGTTTGAGATTAAAATTAAATTAATCTACTATCTAATCCGATGAAAAAATAAACAATGAATTGAAAAACAAGCAATCTCGCAATCCATGTATCAATGAAGCACTTCTTCCTCAATTGGCTGTTTTCAAACTGATAATTGAAGTATCACAATTCTCTTTCAAGGTGAAGTGAAATATCTTAACATAGCCAATTATCGTTTCTCAAGGGCTTTTGTTTTTTTTAGATTCATTAAACATGCGATTATCAAATTTGCAGTTTCTCAATAATAGGTGTGATTTTCTTAAAACTCCGCACAATCAAATCCTAAGATTCTAGTATCAAATTTTACTTTTCAATTCTTCACACAATACCTATAACACGCAAGAAAGTTATCAAGTTCTCACAAGACAATAAACAACTAAGATTTGACAAAACAATCCAATAATTTCAAAGTACTTAAAGAGATTAACACCAGATCAAGAAATTAACTAGTATTCACATAAATCCAAGATCAAAATAGCAAAAGCTAATCTAAATTACAAAACATAAATCCTAAAGTGAGAAACAAAAAGAGAAGAGAAGAGAAGAGAAATGCTCAACCAAAGAACGCGCTTGAATCCGTTGATTGCAAACCCGACATGGAATCCTTACAAATCTTCATTTCAACTCATTCTCTCTCCCTCTAATCTACTGTAAAACCTAATATAGATGATGGATTATGGTGGAATGGAAATAGATGAAGAAATGAGGTGAAATAGGCCTTTTATTGCAACAATGCTCCTGCCAAACTTCAAAATCGCCTAGAAGTTGGACAACCGCGAAAAAAATGGTGACTTGGGGAAGGAGGTTCACCACGATCTGACTGTGGTACCCACCTTGGCCAGTTCGTGGTGCCCACAGCTTGTTCTTCTACTGTTTCTCCTGTCACTTCTTCTTAGAACCTCTTGAACCGCGCATTGACCATGGTATGTCTGTGTTAGGTGTCTTTGGGAATCTTTTGCTTCCTTCTTTGATGTGCAATGCCCAAAAATCATCCTTCTATTCACATATCTTGGGCTCATGAAGTCGAAGTTTACAAATGCTCCAAAACAAGTGAAACCAAGCATAATAGCAGAATTAGGGGCATAAGTCGTACAATTAAGTGCACTAATCCCTTAAAGTGACTATCAAACACTCAAACAATCCATGTAAATATGACATTTATTATTTGGTCAGCTCCGTTATAAACAATTTAGTGAAGACATGATTGTTCTAAACCATGATGGGGACACTAAACTAACAAATTCTTAAACCTGCCTAAGTATTTCCAAAATAATTATTGTTCGAATTGATCAAAATTGATTTCTTTCATTCCTTAACTTCACAATTTTGGAATTTGGGAAATATTTTCTTAAGAATAACTTAACGAAGTCATCATAATTAGGAACAGAATTAGTATTCAAGCCATACATTCATCTTTTAGCAGCATCTTTTAAAGAAAAAGGAACCAATTAATTCTCGATACATCAATAGAAATGCACCCCGGAACATACTTCTTCAAACTCTCTCAAAAATATATACATGTGTCCTCTAAATCAATGAATTTGGGGATCATTTAAGTATAATGAGTTCTCAGTTCAAGTCATTAAAGGTCATAGGTTAGGTAAGCTAAAGCATGATGGCAAAGCAGTCCTTGGAGGATAAAAATTCACATGCCATCTCCTTCAATTCAGGTTCAGACTTGGGTTCCAACTTAGGTTCTAGTTGAATCCTAACAGGTCTTCTTCTCTTAGGCTCTCTAACCCAAGCAGTCATGCAATGCCCACGGCCACTAACGTATTTTTTGGTCTTTTCTATTTTTGAATTTTTTTGGAATTTTTTATCACACAAAAATAAAAAATAAATCAAAACTTAAAAAGC
This sequence comes from Lophocereus schottii, assembly GCA_002740545.1. Classification (NCBI taxonomy): domain Eukaryota; kingdom Viridiplantae; phylum Streptophyta; class Magnoliopsida; order Caryophyllales; family Cactaceae; genus Lophocereus; species Lophocereus schottii. Next base: position 3,726 of record NCQV01093837.1, on the reverse strand, counting down.
AAAAGATTAGAAGAAAATTAAACAGAAAATAGAAAATCCAAATTCAGAACAATATACATAGAAAATTCAAAAAAATCAAGGAGGACATGGACATATTTTTCCCATTTTTTCTAACCTAGAATAATGTAGAAAAATCAAAGCAGAAAATTAGTTCTAAAAATTGCTGAAATTTCTGGAAATTCTAGAAAATTCGACTACTTGATATATCATAAAAGCAAAATAAGCACTTATTTTGCACATAAAAATCAAAACATATACCTAAAAATGGTAAAAAGAAAACCTACACAACCTGCATTGATTTTCTTCAGTTTTTGACCTGACTGTCTGCATTATTTTGCACTGTTCATAGCCTTCTTCTTTTTCCCAGGATAGAAAATTGTTTACAAACTAATAAAAGAAAAATTAAGCAAAAACAAAATCAGAATATAAACTCAAAACACAAAAATAAGATAGCTTTAAAAATCTAAACTACAATAATAGCAACTCCTAATGTGGATCTCACTTTCACGGACTCAGGAGACATCCACATGTAGATAATCTTATCTCTGCAGACATGACTACCTGTAGAGAGACCGATTCTAATAGACCCCATAAAAAATTTTAAGAAAATAATTTATAAGTTGACAATCCTTTGATAAACAAAAGGTAACAAATACAAGACATAATAACATTAGATAACATTAATTATAATGAACAACAGAAGACAAATAGGAGTTGTATATACTTTAAGCAGCGACATAACACTAATCTGACCAAGAGCAGTCTGCAACTTAAACAATCGAAGGTGGGGCAGTAATAGTGCAGTTGCAGTTAGGGTACTACTAGCATACAAAATATAACAAACACAAGATAGCATAAAAGTCAGTACAATAACATTTATTACTCACAATTCAAAAGTCAAAAACCTTAATACTAGATCTCCACAAGTTCCTATCATGAGTGATGTCCTCCCTTAGCCGTAAAAATTTTAAATCATATTTAATCACCTCATCCCGACTTTTCTTAAGTCGTCTTCTGCCTCTTTTAGATTCTGGAAGGTAAATGTTGAATGTAATTATGTTTGGATTTTTTTTGGGCTAACGGTTGACGGGAAGCATTCAGGGCACCGAATCAAGAGAGATATTCTGACTAAGGGAAGGAAGGGTTTTGGTCTCCATTGCCTAGAAAATCCAGCATGGTTTCAAGTCGATGGTTGGTAATGGGGAAAATGTTGCTATTAGGACACATAAATGGGTAGTGGGTCAGGCACTTGAGTTCCATAATGGCAACGAGGCACAAATTTTGCGAGCATTGGAAAGCCAACGAACTGTTTGATTCAAATGGCCTAGATATCGTCATACATAAGTCAGCATCT
>NCQV01093823.1:23438-36921 GCA_002740545.1 Lophocereus schottii | reverse complement strand
ATTTGGACTACCTATAATCTCTATCATACTTTACATCGTGTCTTTTACAATCATCTGTTGTTTTAATTATTGAGTTCTAACGGTTGTACACGAAATTGCTATCTACTTATATCTTTCAATAAATTTAAGTTTCTGTTGAACTTTCTTATATTATTTTGATTCTCTCTCTTGCTCTATACACGCGCGCACACACACACACACAAACACCAACTATCCACCGTAGTACGCACCGTGCAAAGCATGGGTCCGGACTAGTACTCTTAATGTCAATGCACTGATCATTCACTAAGTGTGTATCCCATGTTTACTCAATAGTTGGCTACTAGCTATGAGCAAAGTCAAGTGAATATGGCCTTCCAAAGGCCAAAATTTGATCCTTATTCCTCTACTTACAGTCCAGGGTGGGCTAAGCACCCTAATTTTTCATGGACTGGGCCTAATGCCTTAATGCCCACCAATCAATTTGGGGGTCCTCAAGGGAACTCCTCATCTTTGGCTGATCAAAAGCCACCCTTTCAAGGAGTATACAATGCTCTTGGGGGCCCTCTTCATCCTCAATCACATGTGGCTCAATCATACCCCCATCCCAAGTATAATGAACTGGATAAAGTGAATAAGAAAGTCAATGACATGGAGAGGATGATTAGAGAAGTTAAGGAGTCAAATGAAGGAATGATGAAGACAATGAGTGAATAATTTGCTAAATAAGAAATGTCTAATAGGGAAAAAGGGGTCTTTTCTAATCAACCCGAGGTAAAACCAAGAGGCGGCTCTTCCTCTTCCTTTGAACCCAATGATGTTCGAAAAGTCGATGTCGTAATTTTTTGTGGTTAGGTAAGAAAGTTGACACCCATGTGGGTGAGCAAGTTATGAATGATTCCCCTTCCCTGCCTTCTTCTCTCCCTTTCCCTCAAAGTGATGATATATGCCACTCCCCAGTGATCCAAATCCCATCTAAGGATGTAGATAGACTTAAGGAGAGCGAGTTATTTCATGATTCCACCTCTTCTAATGATTCTCCTAGTCCTTCTACTGGTGTTATTAGACCCTCACCTCCTTTCCTTAACTGGTTGAAAGGGGAAAAGGTGCAATCTCATGTTGACAAGATTAGAAAGACTTTCTCCCAAGTCAAGTCAACATCCTCTTGCTAGATATGATATAACAGATGACCCCTATGTTCGCTTTCTTAAAGATTTGTCCACCTCTAAGAGAGCCACTAATGTTTCCAAGAGAGCATTTTGGCCTTTAATGTGAGTTCTATCATTTCAAATCAAGTGACTATTAAATGTAAGGACTTGAGGTGCCCTGCAATCTGAATTGTGATTGGTCATCAAAACATTCATTGGACCCTTCTTAACTTAGGTGCTACTATTCTTCATGGTGTATGAGAGGTTGGTTTTAGGGGAGCTTAAGCCTACAAAAATTATCCTTTAGTTGGCTGACTATTCCACTAGGCTTCCTAGAGGAATGGTTGAGGATGTGTTGACTAAAAAGGGGGAATTCATATTTCTAGTGGATTTTGTAGTTCTAGAGCCCGAGAGGGTGTTGTGTACTGAAAATGAAATATCGGCCATCCTTGGTCGACCATTCCTAGCTACCTTAAATGCTTTTATAAATTATAGGGATGGAAAATTAAAATTGACATTTGGAAATATGACCATGGAATCAAACGTGTTCAACGTTCAAAAGCAACCAATGGGCTTTGATGATGTTGACCACCAATCCCTTAATTGGGTGAGTGACCTTGCATGGGGGGAAGTAGAGGTTGATTACGAAGAAGAGTTGATGTCATGTGTGTATGAGTCATTTTTCACAGATTATGACCCGAATATGATGCATTTGCATTGAAGGATCAATGTGACGATTCATTACTGCATCCATTCTTACATGCCTCTCTTGTATCCCCCTCATCTCATAACGCACCTCCTAGTGTGATGTCATCTTCCTCGCTTGACTTGAAACCCCTTCCCAACATGCTAAAATATGGATTCTTAGGTCCGAATGAAACTTTTCCGGTGATAATTGCTAATGATTTGAATTCGCACCAAGGGATTCAAGTCTTGGACTTGTTAAGGGAAAACAAAGAGGCATTAGGGTCGACCTTAGGAGATACTTATGCCTTTAGGAAGATGCCTTTTGGTCTTTGCAATGCCTCGACTGCCTTCCACAGATGTATGATCTTGATATTTTCTAATTTAGTTGTGCAATGCCTTGAGATTTTCATGGATGACTTCTATGGAGACTCTTTTGAGAATTGCTTAGCTAACTTGGGAAAAGTGTTGAGAAGGTGTCGAGATAAAAGTTGACTTTTAATTAGGAAAAATGTTATTTCATGGTCAAGAAGGGGATTATCTTGGGCCATATTATCTCTAGCGAGGGTATAGAGGTAGACAAAACAAAAGTGGATTTGATTGTAAACCTCCCCTCCCTACCTGTGTAAAGGATGTACGGTTCTTTCTTGGACATGTCAATTTTTACCAGAGACTCATCAAGGACTTTAGCAAGATTGCTAAACCTTTATTTTCCCTCCTAGCTAAGGAGACACCCTTCCACTTCTCGAAGGAGCGTGAAGTGGCATTTACAAAGCTTAAAGAGGCGCTCAGTACTGCACCTATCATGTATCCTCCCGTCTGGGGACAATCTTTTGAACTCATGTGTGATGCATTAGATTATGTGGTCGGGGTAGCTATAAGACAAAGAATTGGTAATTAGCCCCATGTAATTTACTATGCGAGTCATATTTTGAATGAGGCACAAGTAAATTACACCGTGACTGAAAAAGAATTCTTGGCAGTAGTTTTCGAATTTGAAAAGTTTAGACCTTACCTAATAGGTTCTCATATGATTGTTTTTACTGACTATGCCACCCAAAGATACAAAGCCTAGGCTAATTAGGTGTATTATGCTTCTACAAGAATTTGATTGTGAGGTTAAAGATAAGAAGGGTTACGAGAACCCGATAACAGATCACCTCTATAGGCTTGTGACTAATATGGCTGAGCAAAAAAATTGGGTATCTGGTCCCGGACTCGGTTCGGACCTGCCAGGTCCATACTCGGACCCGGTTGAACTGGGTCGGGGACTGGTTCTGAAATCCTGGAACCGATTCCAACTAGGTCCGGAGCCGGGTCCTGAATACTTGGAACTGGAACTGGACCCGACACCTATTTACATGGTCTAATCAGTTTTTTTTAAAAAAAATAAATGACTAAGATACCCACTTACCCGTTGACATCATGTGTTTTTCTTCCGATACTATCATAATTGCCGACTATACATTGATATTACTAAATTTTTCTGTTAATGTAAAATACTTTGAGAAGATGATATTTTTTTTATGCTTGAATGAAATGAAATGCTATCTGTTAGCTAACTAATTGGAGTTTAATGCATGGCAAATGTCTAGTTACCATTCTATTGAATTTAATTTTGAACGATCGATTAAGTAGGTTGTTGGGTGCATTAGTTCTCTCACAAAGTCACAACCACAAGTAAAAAATTCAAATAAAATGAAATAAAACATAATAGGAAAAAATTAGGAACCGGGTACCCAGTTTCGGCTCGGTCCCCACCGATTTCGGGACTGGTTCGAAAATTTTGGATCCGATTCCAACCAATACTGCGATCGAGTCCGGATTTTTGGACCCGATTCCAACCAAGACCGGGATCAGTTCCATGAAAATGGACCGGGAACTCGGTCCTGCTAAGCCCTAGTGACTAATGATGCAAGTGAACCCCCCCTATCTGATTGTTTCCCCGATGAGGAATTGTTTAGGGCTCAAGTGGAGCCATGGTCTGCTAACATAGTGAATTATCTAGTGACTGGGGAAATGCCTAGAGGGTGGAACAAGGATGATAGGGATCGTTTTCTATCCATGGTCCAATTCTTTATATGGGATGATCCGTACTAGTTTAAATATTGTCCGGTCCAAATCATTAAAAGACGTGTCCCTGATAAACACTTTTAGAGTGTTCTCCCCTTTTGCCATGATCAATATTGCGGAGGACACTTCAATGGAAAAATGATCGCTGCAAACCTTCTTCAAAGCGGATTCTATTGGCCCAACTTATTTAGAGATGCCCATGAGTATTGTAAATGATGCTTGCATTGTCAAGAAATGGTCAAGATAGGTAGGAAAGATATGATACCACTCACCTCTATCATTGTTGTGGATATGTTTGATATGCGGGGTATCGATTTTATCCGTCCATTCTCAAATTCATTTGGTAATGAGTGTATTCTCTTGTATGTAGATTATATATCAAAAAGAGTAGAGGCCATTGCCACGAGTAGAGTCCAAGGTGGTGGTGAGATTTTTACAAGAAAACATTTTTGCTAGGTAAGGGATGCTTAGGGCCATCATTAGTTCTTAAGGGACCCATTTTGACAATATGACTTTGATGCAGTCCTTAAGAGGCACTCAATCCTTCATCGCATGGAAACCCTGTACCACCCACAAACTAGTGGTCAAGTAGATGTTTCAAATAGGCAAATCAAGCAAATTCTCCAAAGGACCGTGAATAGGAATAGAAAGGACTGGGCGGATAAGCTAATCAATGCACTTTGGGCCTACTGGATAGCTTTCAAAACCCCTTTGGGCATGTCCCTTATAGGGTGGTCTTCAGGCATCCTCGCCACCTTCCCGTTGAGCTCGAACATCGGGCTTCGTGGGCAATTCGGGCCCTGAATTTTAACTTGACAACCGCCGATGAGGAGCGAAAGCTTAGCATGAATGAGTTAGAAGATATTAGAAGGGAAGCATATGATAACACTCGCTTGAGTAAAAAGCGGGCCAAATTCTTTCATGGTAAGCTCATCCATAGAAAAAAGTTTTCTCCCATCCAAAAAGTGATATTATATGATTCCCACCTTCATTTGTTTTCAGAAAAGTTACGGTCTAGGAGGGTTGGTTCTTCTGTTGTGGTTAATGTGTTTTCCCATGGAGCAGTTGAAATTAGGGACCCCACTAAGGACCAAGTGTTCAAAGTGAACAGTCATAGATTGAAGCCCATGCTGGAATTATCAGGTGAAGAGGATGTGGTGTGTATCTTCCTCTGTGAACCTTCTCCCTCAGAGTAGTCATGTATAGTGTACATAAGTGTGTGGTTGTGAAAAAAAGGAAAAAAAAGTGAAAAAGCTAGAAAAAAAGTGTGAAAAACAAAATTGAAAAATTTAAGAAAAAAAAGATGAAAAAAATAGAGAAATAAATAAAATGAATCAGAGAAAAAAAAAAGAGAAAGAGAGGTTTAAAAAGAAGGAAAGGAAAAGGAGAGAAAAAAAGGAGAGAAAATTAAGTAAAAAGAAGAGAGATTTGGAAGAAAGGAAGATTGAAAGAAAAAGGGGTTGGGCAGAAAATTGGCATGATGGCCCCATGCCAAGTCTCACGGACCGTATTTTCGAAAAATTCTAGAATGTTTCGAAATCTTCTAGAATGATTTGGATCTTTTGGAGTATGCTAGAATGTTTTAGAATGTTCTAGAACCTTCTGGAGAACTCTAGATACTTCTAGACTGTTTTAGAAGCTTCTATAGTATCTAGGACTTTGTGGAGAGTCCTAAAACTTTCTAGGCTATACTAGAGTATTCTAAACTACACTCTACGATGCTCCACACTATCCTACATGTAGGATAATTGCATAGAATATTCTGAAAGTGAAATAATAGCCGTAGGATCAAGTGGATCTTCACCATCCATTGAGGAGGTGGATGTGTATATAAACCCCCAAGGGAGCTCAATCATAATCAAGTCATTGAAAGCATTCGGGTATAATACAAAGCATTCTCCCAAACTCTTTCTCTTTCTACTTTCTCTCTAAGTTCTCTTTTGTGTGTGTGTGTGCTTACTTCGCTTCTCAAGTCTAAATCAAGCATCCATCAAGGCTTACTAAAAAACAAAGCAAGAGTTCTGAGCAAAATTTGCTAGGCCGCACGGGTCTAAGATTAAGTGAATTATCAACCAGTGGCAATTGGTATCAAAGCCAAGTTGTTTGGAAGATCTCATAGCTTCTAGTGCCACCGATGCTACCAACCTTCCATAAGAAGGCAAGAAGAGAAAAGACAAGTCCAACAATGACGTGATGAGCCTTCTGAAGGAAAGGCTCAGGGAGGTGAATGCCTCCATGTCCACCCTAACGGGTAGGGTTGAGGACATAGAGAACCTCATCGAGGAGCTTGAGTTCGAGGTGGACATGGATGAGCTTTGAGGGGAGACGTAAACCGCAATGACCTCCATTTCCATCAATCTCAAGGAAGAGATCCCTGCCCTTCAAGCATCGGAGACCACTAAGGAGAGTAAGCTTCAAGCTTATAAGGCCGAGCTTGAAGCACACAATGTCAAGGTAGCCAACTAGAAGGCCGAGGTGGATGGACACAAGGCTAAGATCGAAGCCTTGGAAGGCCAACTCAAGTTGGGCACGGCTCCGATAACTAATGGGGTGAACCCGTCCAAGTATCCACCGCCTCAAAAGGCAATGCGCTCCAAACTCCAACCTACAATGAGATGAGGAATGTAAGAGAGATAGACAACTTCTTTTGGAAGCTTGAGGCCTACTTTGTTGTGGTAGGCATTACGTATGAGGGCCAAAAGGTGAGCCATGCATCCTTCTTTCTTAAGGATATATCCCTTGTTTGGTGGCAGTCGTAGATGTGACGACGTCAATCGAGGATCTGACCCCATCACTACTTAGGACGGATTCAAGAAGGAACTCAAGGAACAATTTTATTCCAAGGATGTAGAATAGGAGGCACGAGCCAAGTTAAGATGCCTCTAACACAAGGAAGGGCACGTCCGAGAGTATGTGAAGGAGTTCTAGGAGCTCCTTTTGCAAATCCCAAGCATGCAGGAGCAAGACGTCCTATTTTGCTTCCTTGTTGACCTAAGTAAATAGGCACAGATGGAACTTGAGAGGCGTGGGTTGTGAGACCTCATCTCCGCTATCGCCATCGCTTAGTACTTAGTCGAGTTCAAGAGAGACTCTCCAAACCTAGAAGGCAAGAAGACCCACAATGAGAGTGACATTGACGGAGACCAGGATAAGTCTCCGAGGCGCGACAAGCCAATAATCTTCAAGGATAAGAGAAGAGACAAGAAGGATGAGACACCAAGGAAATACTCATGCTTCTTGTACAACGAGTCTCATCAGGTTTTCGAGTGTCCAAAGCATGGAAACCTTGCTGCGCTTGTGATTAAAGAGGAAAGGCACGAAGAGGAAACAAGCATTACCGTGATATCGCTCCTAAGTCCATCCAATCCAAGGGTGGGGAGCAAGCTAGTGGCCATATGTATGTAGAGACCGAAGTTGGGGGTAAGAAACTCTACGCTATGGTGGACACGAGAGCAGACAACGTGTACATGGTGAAAGAACTCGCCGATGGGATCAGCCTCCCTTATAAAAAGGAGAAGGGCTATATGAAGGGAGTTAATGTGAAGAGCTTTCCAATCGATGGAATTGCTCGAGGTACTAACATCCAAGTTGGACCAAGAAAAGGTAAGGTCGACATAATCGGTACCCCCTTGATGATCGAAAATTCAATCTAGGAATGGAGTTCCTCTGTAAGGCGAAGGCCGTCATACTTCCTCATGCTAGCACCTTATTTATCACAAACAATAGGCAAGCTCATGCAATACCTGCAAGACGGGAAGCTGAGAAGGAAAGGGTGCTAACTGCCCTTCGATTCACAAAGTGCAGGGGGGTAGATTACTTGGCCACCTTGATAAGGGATAACGGACTTATGAGGATTATACCGCCGATATCACCTGGGAAGCTGGCATAAAGGAAGAAACGTGCCAGGACGAGAAAGGGACGCAAGCGCACGAAGGATCGATGTGCCGGGCAGTTAACCACGACACATCAACCATACCAAGTGGAAATGACACCTCCTGGAGATGAGGCAAGTTAAGGGCCAAGCATATGAAGGCCCAAAGGCAACGAGGACGTTGCTGGATTAGTGGGGAATGTCACGGGCCACATTTTCGGAGAGTTTTAGAATGTTCCAAAATCTTCCAGAATGGTTTGAGACCTTTTGGAATACGTTAGAATGTTCTGGAGTGTTCTAGAACCTTTTGGAGAACTCTAGATACTTTAGGACTATTCTAGAAGCTTCTAGAGAATCTAGAACCTTGTGGAGAGTCCTAGAACCTTCTAGCCTATTCTAGAATATTCTAAACTATAGTCTAGAATGTTCTACTATAGGTAGGATAATTGTATAGAATATTCTGAAAGTGAAATAATAGTTGTAAGATCAAGTAGATCTTCACCGACCATTAAGGAGGTGGATGTGTATATAAACCCCTAAGGGGTTCATTCGTAATCAAGCCATGGAAAGCATTCAAGTGCAATGCAAAGCATTCTCCCACACTCTTTCTCTCTCTACTTTCTCTCTTTAAGTTTTCTTTTTTTTGTGTGTGCTTGCTTAGCTTCTCAAATCTATGTCAAGCATCCTTTAAGACTAACTAGCAAACAAAGTAAAAGTTCCAAGTAAAGTTTGCTAGGGCGCATGGGTCTAAGGCCCTGTTCTTTTCGTAGTTTAATCAACCCAACCCACACTCACCTACTCCTCTCCCTCTCCTCCCACTCCTTCCCACACTTAAAAAAAAAATACCACTCCTTCTCACACTCACTCACTCTTTCCCACACCTACATAAAACAATCATTTCTCATATTCTAAAAATTTTTATAATTTACGTAATTGTGTGTACGAATAATCTGATATTAATTATGAGCAGTTTTAATTTTTCGGATGTTATAGAACTTTTTTATCTTTTTTATTATCGTTGGTTACGAGATATTTGTTGTAGCTTAGAAAGCGTATATGGTTGTTGCTGTGTATGTGAAAAAATAATTTTTTGTACATCGTAATCCATGACAGAAGTTGCAGATTTTTTTTTAATATGTATAATTTTTTAGCATTGTTCGTACTTCGTGATAGAAAGTGTAGATGTATTGTAGTTGACAGTATTTTTAAAAATTTTATTTCTTAAAATTTTTTATTTTTATTTTTATTTTGTTCCTTTTATTTTTTGTTTTGTTTATCTTTTATTTGTTTATTTTTTATTTTTGTATTTTTGTATTTTTGTATTTTTATACTTTTTGTTTTTTATTTTTATTTTTTAAATTTTTCACTTTGAAATTTTTATTTTTAAATTTTTTTCTATTTTTTATTTTTTACTTTTTTACTTTTTAATTTTTAATTTTTTAATTTTTTGTATTTATTTTTTTATTTTATTTCTTATTTTTTAGTTTTAAATTTTTTAATTTTGTATATATATTTATTTTCTTTATTCTGTCGTATTTATTTTTTCATTTTTTTAAGAAAAACAACCTACAAAAAATTCCAAAAAAATAAAAATAAAAAATAAATAGAAAAAATAAGAAAATAAGAAAATAAAAAATAAATACAAAAAAATAAAAATTAAACTAAAAAATTTAAAAAGTTTAAGAAAAATAAAAATAAAAGATAAAAGATAAAAAATTTAAAAAATTTAAGAAAAATAAAAACGAAAATGAAAAATAAAAAATTTAAAAAATTTAAAAAAAATAAAAAATACAAAATACAAAATACAAAATAAAAAATAAAAAATACAAAAATACAAAAGTGCAAAAATAAAAAATAAAAAATAAACAAAATAAGAAAGAACGAAGAACAATAAACGAAAATAAAAAAATTTCATCATCATTAATTACTATCATAATAAAATTATTACATTATAAAACAAAAAAATATTAATAACCAATACTTCAAATTCATTCAACTGCATTCAACTTTCACCCACACTCATCCACTCCTTCCCATACTTCAAAAAAAAAAATACTACACTCACCCACTCTTTACTTCCTTTTCCACATTCACCCATCCCACACCCATTATTTTCCACTGAAAAGAACATGGCCTAAGTTTGAGTGAATTATCAACCCGTGAAAGAGGGGGCATGCTCGTGCCAAAGCCAGGTTGGAATAAAAAGTGCAACTAGAGATTTGGCATGGGGTCTCCATGCCACGGGGAATGTGTGTCCTATGATCAACCAGAAAAAAAAAGGAACTAGAGATATGGCACGGGTGCCCCGTGCCGAGGGGCACAACTGTGCCACCCCTAGATTCCACTTAAGCGATCGTTTCCTTTCTTCTCCTTCATTTCTCCACCATTTCTCTCTGCGATTTCTCTCTCCACTCGGTACTATCTCTTTCTCTAACCCTTAGCCTCCTTCTCATTGCCCACTCAAATCTTACCCAAATCCTTTAAATGTTTCATAAAATCCTCCATTTCCAAACTTAATCTCCTCATTTCCACCACTAATTCTCTCAAATTCACCTCTTTCTATCCCCAACTCACTCACTTTCTCTCTTTAAAATCCTAACCTCCCTAGTTGAGGTTGAAGGTTGTAAAGAAAGAAAGCTTGCTCTTTTCTTCCATTACCACACTTCAAGGGGTTAAATCTTCACTTCATTGGCAAAATGGGCAAGAAATGGGTGGGTGAATCATCTAAGGGCCCCTCCCTACCCAAGAAGTTATCCAAAGCATCTTCATCTCAAGCTCCCTCATATACTAAGAGTACTAAAGATGCTTACCGATTGACGCTACCTCCTAGTATTAGGAAAATAAGTATGAAATTCTTAGTACTAGGAAAACAAGTAAGCAAAAGTTTTGGCACGTAGAGTCTTTGAGGCAATTGGGAATGTTAGATAATGTTGTGACATTGTTGACAAACTGGGGTTCATTAGAATACGTAGAGATGAAATGTGTGTCCTATGACTGGCTGGTTATTGAGTTCTTGAGTTCGTTAAATGTGGATTGGGCCAATTCACATAGAGGTCAGGAGATTCTTAGTGCCTTCCATATGTTCATTTTGGACCATAGGTTGAGTTTAAGAGAATTTAATCAATTGGTTCACCTACTAATGTATTCAAACTTTTTTGGGGATGTGCCAAGTTGGGAGCGCCCAATCCTGTCTAGTTGAGCATCACATGCTCCAAAAGAAAATCTTATACAAACAGGTTTAGGTAGCTTGGTGTGTACGACCCTAGGCAAGCTAAGGCCACAGATATATATAATATGAACATTCGTTATGTGTAGTGTTTGATAGCTAATATTATCTTTGGGTGCAATGATAGCCAGAACATTTGTAGGAAAGTAGGGTTATTTTTGATTTGGTGTACCTTAACTAGGACCCATGTCGATACTGGGGCTTTCATCATCCGCAACCTGATAAAAGTGGCCAGACTACCTATGAAAATGTAATTGTTGTTAGGGGTTTTAACCAAACTTTGGGGCATGGGGGGAAGTTTAGCAGCCTCAAGCCTCACTTTTAAGGTGGGCATTTAGGCATAGCCACCCCAACCCATATGATTGTCATTGATATAAAGGGTGGCATTAACAAGTACCTACACCACAAACAAGTCCTTTCCACCTTTTCGAATGTGGACCGCATCGCCATTTTAAACAAGCAAAATTGAAACTGTGATCAAGTGATAGTGAGAGAGGTGGGGATGCCATGTGATGGTGTTGAAGGTGAAGAGGGGGATGAAGAGGCTAGTGAGGATGATGACAATATGGGTGAAGAAGAAGGGTAAAAGCCCCAACAACATAGGGAACCTCAAGGGAGCATGACCTCGCACCTCAACCTCAACCATAACCACAACCACAAACCCAGCAGCCATATTTTGAGATGGGGGACTCTTCCTTCACACCCTTCATACCTTTTGATGTGAGCTTCCTCCAATCTTTTTCTAACCTCCAAGTAGAGGGAGCTTAACTTCGAGAGGGGCACAATGGGATGGGCCACAACATTCATCGGAGGCTTGGGCATATGGAGTCCATTGAGGAGGGAGTAATATATTTCAGAGGATATGTGGAGCGACAAGAGAAGAGAGAGATAAGATAGACTCAGCATGAGGAGTAGCGGGCTATGAGAGAAGCCCGAGAGTACAAGGAGAGGAGGTGGATGAACGAGCTTATCTGGCAGCGGTCTAAGGCCATCCGCCAGTTGGAGCAATGCTTCCACCTGTTCTTGGGCGAATAGGGGAGTTCATAAACTTTTACACCATTTCCTCTACACTTTTGGCCACCACCTGGGCCTGGTGGGGCCCAGTGACTTTCAGTTATATCCACACCCCCTCCCTTACTCTTTATAGTTTTATTGCATTATGAGGGGTTTATTACATAGTATCATTTGCATTAGGGGGCATCTCAGTTCTTCTAGGTGGTCACATGGTGATTATTTATCTCTCTCCATCCCTCCTTATTGTAGTATGCTGTGGTTTTGACATTTGAGGAGAAATTTGGTTGTATTGGCTATATGATTGAAATAATGCGTGAATGTTGTGATTCAGGTCATCTATGTGTGGTGGATTGGACTATGGTATAATGGGTTCTTAGGAGCATAGGCAATGTATATAGTTGCACTTAGAGTAGTCACATATGCACATTGTATATTTAACTCTATGTTAACCAAGTCAATATTTTCTTCTTTCTTCTTTTCTTCTCCATGTTTGCTCCCTCTCAAGGTAGTCTTTTTCTCTCCCTTTGTTGATATTCTATCTTTTCTTCTCTTTTTAATTTCTTTCCTTGTTGCAACGCCTTAGTTCCCATAATGAGGACATTGTGCATATTAAGTGTGGGGCAGGGAAGCTCTTCCATCAATTTTTTAAAGAAGAAAAAAAGAGAGAAAATTTTTCGAAAATTCAAAAAGATTTTCCATTTTCATTGTAAATGGATAGTTTTGGGGGAAAATGCGTGACTTTTGTTGTTAATAATCTCTATTTCCTTAGGACTTGAATAACACATAATTAGGATGCATGAGATGGAAAGAAAGTCCAAGTTTGTGGTAAGTCATGTCTAGCTGGAGCTAATAGATGAGAGTAGGCATGGTAGGTGAACCTGTGAGGGTCTTAACCCTTTTGCAATCTCGTCTTCACTAGCGGTCATCGCGTCCATTTCATGAGGGGCTCACCCACATTTGTCATTCTCTAAAATTTGGACTAACTCTCTTTGAAACAACCTATTGCATTTGCATTATTGATGAAAGGAAAGAGGCATTGTTTGTGCATAGTTGGAGCTACATTATCTAAAAAGCTTCCCATAGTACATAATTTGCATCCCTTGTTCCCCCTTTGAGCTTTAATCATTAATGTTTTTTTGGTGACCGGTATCATTAGCCTTTGGCTTTAAACACTACATCCACCTAAGCTAGGGCTGATGAGTATCACTATGATGAGCGGGTTTGGGAATAACGTGAGGGAATGTGTATTTGGTACAACTTGTAAAAAGAAAGAGAGGAATGTGGGAGTTGACTTGATAGTTTGCAAAAAGTTAGAATCTTTCTTGCCAAGCATTCCTTGTTTAAAAAAAAAAGAAAAAAAAGAGAAAGAAAAAAAGAATTGAACATAATAAAACTAAGAAATGAGAAACTTTGTTTAGAAAAAGAATAGAAAAATGGAATAAAATTCTTGGCATGAAAGGTTTAAGTGAAGATTAGAGTACTCAAGTC
>NCQV01093823.1:12798-23417 GCA_002740545.1 Lophocereus schottii | reverse complement strand
GGGTGTGATTAAGGGGTACCTTTCGTGGATCTAATTGTGATAAATGATTGAAGTGACTTGCTAGCTCCTCATTTCCAAATTGTGCCTCCGTCCTCAACCTTAACCTAGCCCCATTACAACCTTTGAAAGTCCTCTTGATTGGAAAAATGCATGTACAAAGACATGGTGTAGAATGAGAGCTTAATCAAACCTATGGCAGAATGCATTGTCGGTATTGAGCATAAGTGGAGCCAAGTTATTACACTAGACACTTGAGATGAGAGTCTCACATGCCATAAAGTGAGTAATCATTGCTTACTACTCATTAAAACAAGGTGGAATGAAAACATGATTGTCATCTATAAGGACCAACTGCCTCACTATGCATCCTTTGCTTGTATTGTGAGAATTTGAGTGATTAGAGTGAGTTGTTGACTTAGGAAGTGCATGATTACCCTCATTGATGCTGCTGTGCAAAGACTTGTGAAAAACAAAAAAACAAAGATTTTTGTTTTTTTCCCCACTCTTTTCATTTTCTTCTTCATAGACTTGTGGGTTTGTCTTCCTTAAACCCTCACGAGACCGCACTCATTCACCTGGAGGACCAAGGAATTTAAAGGGCTTGTTACATAAGTTAAATACAACCGTACCACCTATGAAAAGGTGATTTTCTCATGTTTTACTCGAGGATGAGCAAAATCTAAGTATGAGAATATTTGTTCAATTCCTAACTTGATAAAGTTAGGACCCTCATTATTGGATTTTAGCTCATAAATGATCTTTAAATTAGTTAATTAATTAGATTTTGTGTTTTGTAGGTTTAAATAAGAGAGGAGCCCAATAGGAAGCCAAGCCTAACCCATTTGGAAGGAAAAGTCTAGGAGCATGCCAAAGTTCAGGAGGGCGTCCCACAGGTTCAGTGGGAGCGTGCCAAAAGCAGAATAGCAAAATTGTAGACAGAGATTTGGCATAGGTGCCCCGTGTGAAGGCGGACGATCGTGTTAAACCCTATAATTGTTTTTGGGCTTAATGCTAAAAGGTCACGAGTTCGAACTTGGAAACAGCCACTGACAAAATCAGGTTAGGCTGCCTACAATTCACCCCTTGGGGTGGGGTCCTTCCTAGGACCCTGCATGAACGCGGGTTGCTTGAGCACCAAGCTGCCCTTTTTTTAGGTCATCTTCATTTTTTAGCAGCTTTCTTACTCTAATTCTAGCCTTGTTGAACTTTCTCTCTCCTCCATTAATGAATAGCAAACAATTGAACCTTTAGATTAATAGCAAGTTTCTTGTTATCCTAAATTTCTGCAAAGACTTCACTTTTAAGCAACATCAACCTTCCCCAAACATGCGTTTGATGTGTTATAGGGTTGTAGGAAGATTTAGGTTTTGATCGTAATGGATTGGAAACCTAAATCTATCTCTCAAAATTCAATCATCTCTCTAGTTTATTTTCCCCTTCTCTACATTCATCCATTCACTCTACTAGGATAGCTTGAGATAGTGCAACTTCAGGTTTCCTGGGTAAAGGGATTATTCAAGGCTTAATGATGATGGTGTCGCTTAATCTTAATCAAGAATGATTGTGAACTCATTGGTAACTTCTCTTTCTCATCTTTTTATTACATTTGTTAGGATTAGGCATAGTTTTGCTTAGAAATCATATTTTCTTGGCGTGATCTTTGAGG
The DNA here is from genome assembly GCA_002740545.1 of Lophocereus schottii. NCBI lineage: Eukaryota > Viridiplantae > Streptophyta > Magnoliopsida > Caryophyllales > Cactaceae > Lophocereus > Lophocereus schottii. Next base: position 21,751 of record NCQV01093823.1, on the reverse strand, counting down.
ATTGTTGGTTATCTTGATTGGCCAAGTCGAGACAAAGGCCATGTCGAGCCCGATCCCCTATTTTCTCTGTGTTATGTGTTTTTAGGTGCTAGTGATCATTAGTTTGATTATAGTAGTGTTTATTTGCTTGGGAAAGTCATTTTAGAAGAGTTTATTAGGTTTACATCCCAGGTTCGTTTGGTTAAGTTAAAAATTGAAATCACTCATACAGTTAAGTCAATCTTAAGCTAATCACCATTCATCCCAGAGGATGACGAAAACTCTTAGTCACCATAGAAAAAAAAACAACCAACAGTAATCCTTACTGCTGGGATCACTTTATGAACTCACATGAGCCATCTTATTCTTATATTTCTCCTGTTTTTGCAATTACTGTGAGTCTTCTAATTATGATACTTGTAATTTTTCTTATTGTGATTATGTTGATGCTACATGTGCAAGTTCTGAAAAGATGATAAATGACATAAATGATAACATGGTAGAGACAATGAAAGAGAGAATTGTTGAATATTCTCAATGTGTTGGTCACAATCAGGAGGATTATAATTTGCATGAGTCTAACTTGAGCCTAAAGTGAGTCTTCATGAAGATTTTGAGTTCTCTTATCTTACTAGGCCTGATTTGCACGACAATATGTCTTTGCCTAACCTAGAATGACAGGATGACATCCTTATATCTCTATCACCTCACTTTGCACCCCACACTAGCTCACATAAGGGTGTGACTGATGACATCCTAATTTCTATGACCCACCTACCCCTTTTACCTACTCTTGTGAGTTTGAGGTGGGTGCAAACTTAAGAGTCCTAGTGAGATAGATATGAGTATCAGATTTGAAGTTAAGCATCATGAGATAGATCACTCAGAAGATATTTGTTTACCTAAGTCATATGAGGAGGAAGATGAGCCCACTACTTTGAAATATGATGATGACATTTTCGTTATAGAATATGAATCTTTTTTATATGGCCAAGATGATAATGGAGGCCTGGATGTGGGCTTTTGTATTCAATATGAATTTGTTTCTTTTGAACCCATCATTAGTGACCTTATCCTCAAGAAATACATATCTAAACTTTTAGAGCCTGTGGCTTTTCTGCCGATGATTATTGATTTAGACCAGACTCCTGAGCATATTGAAAGAAAAGGACTTGTGGACTTAGAACCCAATGTTTTACCTAGACAACATGTTCATGATGATAAAATTGTTAGACCAATAACCCACTTGCTAGCTAATTTTGAGCATATTTATCTATTTCCTGGTTGGGCCTAACAATTTGGCAACTGGAAATAGGCCCTTAATTGTGCTGCATTGACATGGTAGATGTACTCTCTTTGCTGTCAGCTATCTGATTTTTACTACATTTATCTTATTGAGAGTTGTTCTTGCCAGTTTGATAAGCTACTTTGTGCTCTAATGGGATTTGATTTGCGTAGCAATGTTCCGTTTTATATGGAGTGGCTAATGCTTCATGGGCCTCTATCTAAACGAATTTCAAGAGGCTATAGCATAGGTGTACTTAGCACCCAACCTGATTTGCTTCAGATTTCTTTCTTTCCTTCCCTTCTCTTTTTCTTATTTGTCTTTTCTTTTCTTTTTATATTTGGATGCTTTTCGTTTTTTTTTCTCTAGTGTGTATATGTTTGTACATTTGTTTTTTAGTCGTTTCTTTTTTGTTTTGAGTCTTGTTTTTATTTTTCTCTATTTGTTTTCTTTTTGGTTGTGTTTTTTATTTCTTTCACTTCCAATAAGGACATTGTCTAATATAAGTGTGGAGGTGGGGCAATTATGTTTGAAAAAGAAATCCAAAAAGATTTTTGTTTTTGGGGAATATAGATGTGCTATTCTGATTAACAGTGTTCTCTTGTACCCTTAGTGTTAGCCTGTATATAGATGTGGTGTGCATTCATAGAATTTAGTCTAAAGTGTGATGTTTGTCTATAGTCGTAACCCCCGATATATTTCGAATGCAAGCTTGACTTGGTAAATTAGCCTGTGAGATTTTGAGGTTTAAAGACTAATTCATCATTTTAGTTGCATATTTTCTTGTATGTTTCTCTCTTCCATGATTACATCTCTAGAACTTGGTTTGATTCTTTTTGAAATCACATTTAGTATATGCATTATGATAATATGATAGAGGCATTTATTTGTTTTTGTGAACCACTTAGCCAAATTGCTACCCTAACTAGTATGTTTTTACCCTTTGTTAGCCCTTTTCAGCATTGGCCATTTTGTTATGAACACTTCATTAGCTCTTGGCCTAAATGCATTTCCTATACCTAAGTCAAGACTAGTAGAGTAATGCCTCATCATTTGTTGGGTAGTTTTCGGATATTTTATGTAATTGGTGGTTGATTTTCATTATATGATGAGATGTATCACGGTAACCATTTAGAAATTAAATTGTATTATTTTTGTGCATGCCATCCATTCATTTTCTTAAAAAATAATGGACGAAAAAAGTTTCCAAGGAAAAAGATTCAAAAAAAAAGTTGGAAAAAAACTCTTAAAAAAATCAAAAAAGTTGTAAATAAGAGTGATTGGCATGAATATTGTCATTGTATATATGGTCCATTTTTGTGGGTGTACCTTATTTTGTTATGAAATTGTGGGAGAATGCTTGTTATAGTTGGTAAAAGTGCTGATTGCTCTTCAGTCACTTGGCTTGTAGCTCGTCATTTCCTAAATTGCTTGTTCCTCCCCTAACCCTTAAGCTTGGCCACGTTACAACCTTTCTAAGCCCTCTTGATTATTGTTATGCATACTACATTTTAGTGATGGAGAATTGAGAACCTTATCAAGCACATGGTAGTTTGTTTGATTGGAAGATGAGCTAAGTGAGCCATGTTATATCTTAAACACATGCATATTCCTAAAGCGAGGTTCTACCAGTCAGGCTTGTACATAATTCTTAAGTAGGGTGGAAGATTATGTCCAGTTGTCACCAGTCGGGATTGAGAATTTCATGATATGTACATTGTATTTATATGTGATCTAATACTTTGGTAACTTGAGTGCTGTAGTTGATTAGAATATGTATATATTTTTTCCCAATGTTGTATATATAAGTTTTTGTAAAAAAAGAAATCAAAAATATTTTCGATTTCTTTTGTTTTCTTTTATAAATTTTGTGGGTATATCTTCTGTAAACTTTGACAAGATCTTCCTTGTCCACTACGAGTAACCTAGGGGTTTAAAGGACTTATTGCATATGCTAACTGCAATCGCAATTCCTATAAAAGTGAATTAGAATTTTATTTTCTTTTCTATCATTTTGAGTTTTATTTTTACTCGAGGACGAGCAAAACTTAGGTGTGGGAGTATTTGTTCAATCATAAGTTATGTTAATTTATACCCTTTTATTATCTGAAATTTGCTTAAGATAAATTAGTACATTAGAATTCTAATGATATTTTTATTCATTTTGTAGGAATTGGAAAAAACTTGGGAAAAAAGATAAGTAATTAGCTAAAACTGAACATGGATGAGGTTGAAGAAGATGAAAGCAAAAAGGGGAAAAAAAGGCCCGAAGACGTTGCGCTCAGCCTAGATATCTCTCCTCCTTCTTCTTCCATTAGGCCTGCTCTCTTCCTCATTCTTTTCTTATTTCTTTTCTATGGGCCAGACCCATCTATCCCCAGCCTCATCTAGCCTTTTCACTTAATCTTCACCCGTGCAGCTCAATTGGGCCTGGTTTCCTCTCCCTTTCTTTCTTCTTCCTCAATTCCAACCCAGAACCCAAGAGCCTGAGTGTTTTTTTCATTGCTTTAGCTTCCCCAGTCCAGCCATGGCCTTCTCTCTCTCTCTCTTCTTTTGCTGTCGTTATTCAATGTCGTCAATGACCATTAATTTCGGACATCATTCTCCATCATCCCTCATCATCAAAATTCAGCAATTACAGGGGTGAGCTCTAATTCGAATTTGATGTCATTAATTAAGAGAATTTGAGCTACGCTTTAGGGGCTACAAAGCGAAGGTTCGAAGATAACAGGGACAAGGGAGGAGTAGCATTTAGGGGCCTAGCTATTATCTTACTTTTTTTTCCCCCCAACTTCATCAGATTTTCTTTTCCAGATTGAGTTTTTAAGTTTTACCAATTTGAAGCTATTGTACTTGGATGTGTTGAATTCAAGTTAAATTCTTGATATTTGGGTTAGAATATATTCAACTTGAGTTCAAATTTTTTGTGACTGGTTCAAGCTTGGGTTGATTGGTGCTACCTAATCTGGGTAGTCTCTTGCCCTTAAATTTTGTCAATTGTGAAGTTCTCTGAGTTGTCAATTCCTCCTCTTCTATTGTGGACAAATATAGTTGGATTTATATTACAGACCTGGATGTTGTTACTAATTTGCTTGGGCCATGAGATGACTTAAATTATTGGCAGTAGGTTTGATTTTAGTCTTTAAGTTAAATCTTTGACAACCGGTTTAATTTAGTTTGTGATTGATTTTGATTATATATCAAATTTAGAATAATTAATAATCTGATTTCATAATTCATCCCTGAAGACAGACACCTGTAATTGCTACAATGAACTACCGTATACTTGCAAAATTACAACATCTTTTCGTTTATGTGTTGATTTAAGTAGACTTATATTTATTGGTTTGGCTATTGATAACTCATATTTTTGTATAATTTTACTCTCCATCTTACCTACTTTTTAGTCTTTGAAATAGATTTTTATGAGAAAATAATGCGTGTTTTATATGATTTTTAGGTAAGAAAGAAGATTTGAAATTGGGTGCAAAATCGAGTAATTTTTCCCGATTTTCTTTATGGCCCAGATCACAGCCCCATGTATGGAAAGCCTAGCAGCAAATTTTTTTTAAAAAAAACAATAGCCCACATGGCGTCGTTCATCTCCTGCCTGTGTGGGCCTGGTCTTACAACAACAGCGAAGTGTAGGGGCTTGGTTAACCCAATCTAAGCATTCCTCCTCAACTGCTTCCTCTCTCCCCATCACGTGGACCTCTCTGCCACGGCGCAATGGCCCGCTTCAACCACAACCCAAGAATCTCCTTCTCTTCCTCACTCTCTCTCAGTCAACTGCTTGGGCATGTTCTTCCAGCATGGCCCAAAAGCCCATCAACAGTAGCTCGCAGTAGTGCCCAAGCTCTTTCTTTATATGTGGGCCTAGTGCTTTGCACAATCGCATAGCCCATTGGCCCAAGATACCCCAGCCCAACAATGTTCCCACCTTTATGATTTCACTTCCCCCTCCTTGTGGGCTTGTTCAGCCCCCCAAGTCACTGCCTAGAAGCTCCAGCCAAAGAAGGCACAGTGCTTGCTTCCCTACTCAAAATAGCCCAGTAATTGAGTTTTATCTTGTGAGCATTTTCAAGCTAACCTAGTCAAAGCTAATTAATCTTGATTAATTTCTTAGCTTAAGACTAGCCTTTTCTTATACAACATAGCATCCAAGAAATTAATGGAAATTAATTTTTCATTAATTTTGGGGCACCGAAAGGGGTTGGATTTCCACTATAAAAGGGGTCATGGGTGGTTGGAGCAAGTCATCCATTCTCTCATTCTCTCATTCACTGATCCATCATTCCACCCATTCATCCATTTTTCTACTACTTTATTCTTCTTTTATATAATAAAATACAAAGTCTTTTGTAAGAGAAAACATTTGGATTGAGGGATTAAGAAGAAAATAAGCTTGCTAATTTATTTTTCTTTTTTCTCTTCACCTCATTTGTAAGTCTATTTAGAGAGTTTATTTTTAAAATTTCTTAATTTTACAGCTAAAGGTCAAAGTTTGATTATAGTGAGTGAAATATACCATTGATTTGATATTACGACTTGTCTGATTTCAGTGGCATTTTCTCTTGGCTAATAATATTTGATTTTACTATATTCTTTTGGGGTTAATTTCTATATCTTATATTGCACAATTTGGAGTTTATATTTGATTCTAATTTATTTATCTGAACTAATTCTATTGTCTATACATGTTATTCCTAGGTCCATTAATTTACTATCTCGTTTCTATGTTAGACCTTGTATGCTAATCTAACAATTATAGAATTGTGCTTAAAATTTTCATTATTAATTGAATAGACTATGCTAGAAAATAGATGCATTATGTGAAAATTGAATAATTCATGCTAACCACTAGATATTTTGCGTCAAAAATGATAAATGTAATTCATCTTTTAAACTATTGACCTAATGCTTGTAGCTAGGTTGAATGAAAGACTAATTAAACTCCTAATTTGATATAATAAAGCAATATTGAGTCAATGGTGAAGCTGAAGTCCTAAATCTTTCTCATTAGATATCTCTGTATTTACTTAATTTTTTAAGTTCCTTTAATTTAATTTTAATTGATGAACTTATCAATCTAAAATCATTCTTTTAATTAATTGGCAAAAAGTAAAATTTAAAATTACTATTGTTCCTCATGAGATCGACAACCTATACTTGCTAGTCTACAATTGATCTTGTGCACTTGGAAGCAAAAAGGGTTTTTAAAACTGAACATAAAACTCACATCAAGTTTTTGACACTGTTACTGGGGAATGATTAGTGATTTCTAATTTCATGTTTCCTTTTATTTTTCCATTATTTTTCTTTCTTATATTCTCTTATTTTTCTTGTCTTTTCTTAATTTAGAAATATTAAAAATTTTGAATCCAAATGGCAAAAGGTGATAGTGTTTGAGGTTATATTCTTAATGATGCATTCCGCTATGCTTCTCCTAATCATCTTCCACTACACCATATGCCTTGTACTATTTGTTGTAGTTCTTGGCATTCTAACCATGATTGTACTTCTGAACAATTGTATTATGAATATTTATGGGAATAGGCTAATATGGTTAGTTGTAATGGATTGCTTAACTCCAATTGTGGTTTCAGTTATTCTAATGGTTGGAGCTATCTTAACCCTTGCGAACAACATACTAGTTATGAATATTCTTATCCTTCCTCACCTACTAGGTTAGATGCTTTAGAGGCATCGCAAGCTTCTTTAGTAGACTTACAAGCTAGTATAGCAAGAAGTGACTCTAAATGGGAGAAATCTATCTTGGAAACCAAACCAAAACCTGGCTTTAATAACCAAGAATGTGCATTAAATTCTCAAATTGGGTGTCTAACTAATGCAATCAAGATTGATGAGGAGATTTCAAACTATTTTGTTGAGAGTGCAATAGCCATTGAAGAAGCTGAAGTGGCTAATGATTTTAGGAGTAATAAGGAGAAGAAAATGAAATCATTAAGTGTCTAGTATAAGGAGAGGAAGATGAACCCTTGAACTACTATTTAGAGATCTCTAGGTGGAAAAATGATGATGATACCTCCTTCTTTGATAGTGAGGAGAAACTAAGGGATCCTTTAGTGGGTGACTTAGGAGAAAATGAGCTTAGTAGATCCAACCGAATATATGCATCAATAGAGAATTCCTCCCCTAAAGTCTTAGTTAAGTCCACTTTCTCAAAGAGCATTATCCCAAACAACTATTATTTATCTTCCTTGCCATTTGAGTCTATGCATCCACCCATTGTGTTTGAGTCATTTGATTTCTCTTGTAAACTTGACCCTTATTTCTTTGAGCCTGACATTAAATGGGTTAATATGGAGTCCTTTCATCATCAAATTGAAGGGAGTGAGAGGCTATAAAATGAGACTAAACCTTATTTACAACACAAAGTGAAAATAAGAATATGTTGTGGTTGTGAATTGTTACTACATATGCCTCTCACTGCTATAGAGATGGCCTTAGCTATTAAGGCCTATTTAAGTGTTGAAATTTGAGTTCTTTTGAAAATTATAAGTTTGGTTGAAGACATAAAACTTAGCACTTATTAGGAGGCAACTCAATTTATTTTAGATAAGTTTGAGCCTTTTGTTTTTGTTTCCCTTTTGTTTAAGGTCCTCCATTTGTGTTTTAGACTGTGATATTTCTCTTGGTTTTGCCTATTGCGGCTAGTGAGGGTTCTGAAGCTGCTTTTTGGAGTTGCTTTGCGAGCTTATATGACATGCTTTCTCCATGATATCAGGTTGTACTGCTCTTTTTCTCAAACGTCCTCTTTATTATTGTTTTCTACATTGAAGACAATTTAAGGTTTAGTGTGGCGGGAGGCATTAGGAAAAAAATGTAAAAAAATTGAGGAAAATTGAAAAATTTTGAGTGAACTAAAGTTTGAGAAGAGCTTGAGTGTTTTGATTGTGCATGTTCTACTCTTATTATGTGAATTTGATTCATGTGACCTATGCTCATTGGAGATTATTACTAGTTTTAACTGGTTGATGACCAAAAATTTTTGCTATGCTAATGTCATTATGTAACCAATCTTAAGTTTGAGATGTAATCCCATTTACAATGTCATTATTAGTATTTAAAAAGTTTTGAGTGCCCCCTAGATTTTCAATCAATAAATAAAAAAAAATAGAATTAATTAAGCTCTCATTCCAGTACCAATGTTCAAATTCTATCTCTATGCACATTTTTAATTGCCTGAATATGTACTAGATGCTTCTTTGACTGTTATCTTTATTTGTATCTTTACCCACTCAAGAAAACACACGGAATCAAGTGATGTTTGAAAAAAAGGTCAGAAAGAATCCCCAAAAAAAGGGAATAAAAAACACTAATAAATTGATATGACATTGGGGACTTGGTTTTAAAGATACTTTTGTGGTTTTTGTATTATGTGGAATGAAATTTTGTACTTATGGTTTGCTACATAGTTTCATCATATGCTTAATTTACTTGATTTTGGGCTTATTGACTTAGTTGATGTTGGAAATGTTTGATAATGAGTTGTAGGTTGGTAGTAAATTGATTTATATGATTTCGAGTGCACAAGTGTAGTTGGATCATTGATTTTCTTTCCCGAATCTTGTTGCATTTAATTAGTTGAACGAATTTTTAAATTGTTGTTATCCTTTGCTTGAGGACTAACAAAGTTTTGGTGTTAGGGAGTTGATAACTCATGTT
>NCQV01093822.1:15062-37190 GCA_002740545.1 Lophocereus schottii | reverse complement strand
AGTAACGTTTAGTCGACGAGGGAATTAGTAATGGTTTCCTGATAATTCCTATAATTCAAATGATGCAATAGCAAAAATAATATTAATAACAATGGTCCATAATGGTATTAATACTAATGCTTAGCAAAATAACGATAAGTAACGAGCTTCTACCAATAACTAAAATGATGTGGTGATACCCCATTACGTGTTTATAACAATCATTAAGCGGATGTTAGCGGTCTGAAGGAGAAGAATGGAAACAAAAATAAAATAAAGCCAAGTTAATAACTTTTCTCATGCTAATGATTAACAAAGAGCTCAAGGGATTTTAAATCATTTATTAAACCAAGAAATTCAATCAAATTTCTTAACCTTACACTAATCGAAAAACAATTACATATGTAAAGCAGGAGTGAGGCCACTTCTATCGTTTCAAGCTGCCAATACCTAATCTCAAAGGAGAGAGAATCTCAGAGACCAGGTACGTACACTGCCTATGATCTTCGAAAACTCACATATTTCTTAGCAATGAAAATTAATACAAGATTTATTCAATAAACCAAGTTTCACAGTGTTTTGTCATATAAACAAGTGACCCCGCTTAATGACCAAGCATTAGGGCTTATGCCCATTAATATACTCGTGTGCGGTATCAACTCTGGCTTCTCGATCGGCCTGGGGGGTGAGCACCTAAAGTATGATCATTCCAAGATGTACATCGACCAAGGGGTTTACTTTCAGATAATAATCAGCAAAGCAATTTTACATGTATATTCTCTCCCTCCTGCTTGCAAACTAAAATGCTTTGAAATGCGGCCGGCCAACTCATTTAACATGAAACCCAATTTTACTACATAGGGATGTACGTGCTGAGATTCGACTCAATATTTGTATATTTTCATATTTTCTATTTTAGGTATGGGAAGCAATGAACATCCGTCCTCTTGATAAGCCGAAAAGTAGCAAACAATGGACGTTTATTGAGCCTTAGCTAATCAACGCTCACAGTGATGGTAGGTTAGCACGTTATTGTTATTCCTTTGAAACTTTGGGATTGTTAATGCTTAGTATTGTTATGCGAAGTTATCACATATATTATGAACTGCATAGGGGAACAAATGTTTGTTTATTCTAAAGTTAGCAAAACAGATAGCCTTGTTCCACTACGGAACGGCGGTAATACCTCTAATCAAAGGCTTCTGCTGTAAACCAATAGTAATTAGGCGATTAAGCTACAGTAATCAGACATTAACAATTGGAGGCGTTACAAGGAACGCAAACAGCAGGTCACAGATTAATTCCAGCAACATACCCAGTTTCTGAGAGCTTAATTACTTAGACCTCTTTGAGATTTAAGTCTAATATTTTTCAATGGGTTTAGAGTTTAAGAAGTCATCTTTCCAGTAAAATAAGTCTCAACTCATTTGGACTTCATTTACCCATCCAATTCAGCTAATAGACCCAAACTATCCAAACTGCCCAGTTGAACTAGAATGTATCCAGTTTTGAGTATGTAATTTATTAAGCTAAATTATGGTTCAAGTCCTAGATTTTTACATTTTTGGGTTTCCCTAGATGTTAGCTTTTAGGTCCAAGCAAGCAAAACCAATCATGCTCAGTCAAAGTGAAGAAATCAGACCATGCTATTAACCCTATTAGTTTTGGTCCAAATCTACACAGTAAAATATTTAAGTGGAATTCTTCTACTTAAACACATCTTAACCCTAATTTCTTTACTTGAGGGGTTTGTATACACCTTAAGGATTCTCATCATGTTCTGAAATTAAAATCATGCTCACTTTTGATTGGTGGAAACAAAGACACAAAACAGGGGTGAAAATAGGTTCTAAAACCTGATTTAGTACTAGGTGTAATTTCCTTCCCCTAAGGGCTTGCTCAACTGCTTGGCTGCTGAATTACTTCCAATCACGTTCAAGGCTATAAGAGACACTATCATATGCTGTAAACAAGCCTTGGAAAGAGCCTAGCCAATGAGAAAACAAATGAAGATTTAGCACCTTCCAATCTCATTGGCTAGCCAAAAAGGGGGAAAGCACTTTAAGGCTGCTGTTTGTTTATTTTCTCTAGTATTCTGATATATTAAGCTAAATTAAGTGTTTTAATGTTAATCTTAGTTATTTTTTTGTATTACTAAGCTTACAGGTTGTAATTAGCTTAAGTTAATCAAGCTGGTGCAATTAGCTTAGTTCTAAGCAAGGCTTAAGCATGCTTAAGAGTTTTCCTCCCTAGAAAGGAAACCTCCTAAGCATACAAGCTGCCTTCGGCCATGTATATAAGGCCTTATAATGCTCATTTTGTACTCAGCGTTTGAATATTGAAATTGAAATCAGAATTGTAGCTTTGCTCCCTTTTTTTCCTTAAACACTTCGCTTGCTTATCCTTAACTAGGCCGGTTAAGGTGGTAATCAAGTAAAGTCTTAACTCTTAATTAGGTGGTGTTTTTGTATCCTAATTAAGGTTAAGGGCCCTAAACTCAAACTTAGTGGTGTTTCTGCATCTAAGTGAGAGTTTAGATTATTCTTTTTTATTTATTCAATTGTGAATTCACTTAAACTCACCTTTGAATGCAGCTTGCTTTACTTAGCTTTTGAATTTAGTTTTGAGTGTTCGTGATTTACCCCCACAGATAGATCATATTCGGTATTACAGTAAGTTTCATCTTGGCCTAAAACCAACCCCTACATACCCTAAAGACATCCAAACACATTCCTAAACACAACCCCATCCTATTCTGATCAAAACACAAATCATACCTATCTACTATCATCATGAGTGCTAGTATGAGTTTGGAAGGGAGATTTGATGCACTAATGAGGTAGAATGAGTTGTTGTTCAAGAAAATCCATGAAGATGATTAATCTGTTAACAAGGGGAGTCCATTTCCTACCCCTAAACCCATGGCACCCATCCCTCCCATTCCACAAAGAACCAAACTCCACAGCAAAGCCTAGCCCCTCAAACTAGACCTAACCCTGGCCCTTTAAACCCTCAAAGGTGTTTTAAGTGCCAAGGCCTTGGTCACACAATCTCAGATTGTCCCAACAAGGAAATCATTTCCTTGGCCAAATGGGAAGTTGCAACCGAGGAAGAGAATGAGGAAGAAAAAAAGGCTTATTTGATAAAAGATCAAGAGGAGAACCAAGAAGAAGTTAAGATGAGAGCTAATGAGGGAGAAGTGCTTCTTTTGGAGAGAGTTTCAAGTAGTTTTCAAGGAGATAAAGACGAACAAGGAAAGAACATCTTCTGCTCTTGGTGCATGGGTTAGGATAAGGTATGTTCGTTCACCCTAGATGGAGAAACAAAGCTCACCTCAGTACCTTCATTCCCCCTTAAACTCCGTTAAAACAATCCACCACAAATCCATGAGCATTTAAACCTTTTTCTTTCTCACGATAAACCATTACTTGCTATTCAAGATGAGTACAAAGGTCCACTCCCAAGCCATCCATTAGACACCTCAAACCTTAAACATCCAAAGGTGTTTTCCAAGGTGGGTTTGAAGAAAACAACTTTTAAGAACAAAAGGGGCTTATTTGAGGCATTGATTATATTTCAGTCCAAAGGAGTTAAGTTCCCACTTGGACTGTGATTATCTAGCAAATTTGAGGGCAAATTCTCCTCAACAAGGGGAGGATGATGGAGATCCCTCAAGGAAGTATGTTTAAGGCATTCAAATAAGTTTAAATAAATCACATTCAGTAGCCAAAGTCTAAGAAAAGACCTTTATTTTGCTAAGGAACACAAACAGCAGGTCACGGGTTGATTCCAGCTAGAGCTGAAAAAACCTGACCCGATATGATTACTAACTCGAAACCGACACGAAATTAAGTGGGTTTAGATATAAATTTTCGACCCGTTTAATTAAAGGGGTCGACACGTTCAACCCGTTTAATTAAATGGGTTAGGTTCAGGTCAAGATTCTTAACACGAAAAGTATCTATTTAACCCGTTTAGTTAAATGAGTGAAATAAGTCAACTTATTTTTCCATTCGTTATGTATCTATTTACTTGTATTAGATAATTAAGAACACAAATTTTTTAAAAATTGTGAATTATGACGAATCAGGAGAATTTTAAAGAGTAATTATTTAATGTGATATGTAAACTTAATTTTAACACTATAATTACGTATTAGTTGAAAATGTTAAATGTGTATCATTAATTAAGCAATTGAACTTGACTTGTTTATCTTAAACGGGTTAAGCAGGTCAACCTGTTTAAAAATTAAATGGGTACAAGTCAAAATTTTTCAACCTGTTTAATAAACGGGTTAGATTTAGATCGAGGAATTCCCAACCTGTTTAAGTTTAACATGGACACGAACCTGACCCGACACGACCTATTACCCAGCCCTAATTCCAGCAACATTCCCGGTTTTTAAGAGCTTAATTATTTAGGCCTCTTTGAGGTTTAAGTCTAATATTTTTCAATGGGTTTGAAGTTCAAGAAGTTATGTTTCCAGCAAAATAAGTTTCAACTCATATGGACTTCATTTACCCATCCAATTCAGCCAATAAACCCAAACTATCCAAACTGTCTAGTTGAACCAGAATGTACCCGATTTTGAGTATGTGATTTCTTAAGCAAAGTTATAGTTTAAGCCCTGGATTTTTACATTTTTGGGTTCCCCTAGATGTTAGCTTTCAAGTCCAAGCAAGCAAAACCAATCATGCTTAGTCAAAGTGAAGAACTCAGACCATGTTATTAACCCTATCAGTTTTGGTTCAAATCTATAAAGTAAAATGTTTAAGTGGAATTCTCCCACTTAAACTCGTCTTAACCCAGATTTCTTTACTTGGGGGGTTTGTACATGCCCTAAGGATTCTCCTAATGGCCTAAAATTAAAGTCGTGCTCACTTTTGATTGGTGGAAACAAAGGCACAAAACCGAGCTGAAAACAGGTTCTAGAACCCGGTTTAGTGCTAGGTGTAATTTCCTTCCCCCAAGGGTTTGCTCAGCTGCTTGGCTACTTAATTACTTCCAATCACATTCAAGGCTAAAGAGGTACCATCATATGCTGCAAACAAGCCTTGGAAAGAGCCTAGCCAATGAGAAAACAAAGGAAGATTTAGCACCTTGCAATCTCATTGGCTAGCCAAAAAGGGGGAAAGCACTTTACGGCTGCTGTTTGTTTATTTTCTCTAGTATTCTAATGTATTAAGCTATATTAAGTGTTTTAAGGTTAAGCTTAGTCATTTGTTTTGTATTACTGAGCTTACAGGTTGTAATTAGCTTAAGTTAATCAAGTTGGTGTAATTAGCTTAGTTCCAAGCAAGGCTTAAGCATGCTTGAGAGTTTTCCTCCCTAGGAAGAAAACCTCCTAAGCATACAAGCTACCTTTGGCCTTGTATATAAGGCCTTAGAATGCTCGTTTTGTACTCAGCTTTTTGACTATTGAAATTGAAATCAGAATTGTGAGCTCTGCTCCCTTTCTTTCCTTAAACATTTCGCTAACTTATCCTTAACTAGGTTGGTTAAGGTGGTGATCAAGTAAAGTCTTAAGTCCTAATTAGGTAGTGTTTTTGTATCCTAATTCAGGTTAAAGGCCCTAAACTCAAACTTAGTGGTGTTTCTGTATCTAAGTGAGAGTTTAGATTATCCTTTTTCATTTATTCAGCTGTGAATTCATTTAAACTCACCTTTGAATTTAGCTTGCTTCGTTTAGCTTTTGAATTCAGTTTTGAGTGTTCGTGATTTAACCCCATAGAAGCATCAACTTCCAAAGCAATGGAAAGGTGTGGGTTTGCTCATGATGTTAAGCCTTGAGAAAAAAGCTCAACATCGTGTGTTGCGAGCACCAGCATCATACTGTTGTAGTCTATAATAAGCCAGTATGGCTTGGGTAGGCTGAGATAGTCGCGATTGATCGAAATTTCGGCAGTATAATTTTATATGCCAATTTGTACCATTTTTGGCACGGATTGGTATATTTCGAAGTGTACCGGCCGAAACGGTACGAAATTTATAACTTTGGCCAAAAATGTATATACAACCCTTTTTGTTAGGATTTTCATAAATCCAAAATTGTTTTGGAGCCATAGATGGTAGTTGAGACTCCCTTGGCTTGAGCCTGAGTGTAATCCTCCCACTTATGATGTTCCTCCTGTAAGTTATCAAAATGTGAAATTATTGTGTACTAGAGCGAAAAATATAATCTATGAACAATGTATGAGTTTCAAGTTAAACCTTACAAATTTTTTCTTAAAATTCTTATCAACGAATACTTTATCTTTGGCCTTGAAGCGAGTGTTCTTAAATAACTGCTCAAATGTGGTTCCCTACCTAACTCGTTTCCCTACAAAACAAATAAAATAAAATGTGCAATTATATACATATACATTTATTAATATGCTCGTTGTTTACCAGATACCTCTTCCTTTCACTGATCCGGATGGAGCCACATATATGCAACGAAGCGTCAAGACCTTCTAGATCACTCAATCTATTCTTTTTATTTTGTTCACTCAACTTCTTGAGCTTATCATCCTCATCCCAATGCTTAAGCATCTCTTTTCAAATACTAGCTGTCTAACCCACTTAGACTTTTTATTGAACTTCCTAACATACCCAAAAATGTCCTTAAGGTGGGCTGCGCCTTTGATCTCAAAGTTACGCTGTGCCTTTGACCTCAAAGTTACGTTGTATATGCGCTTCATTATCGGGATGCCAGCAGTAGTTTTTTTGCAAACAAAATTTAAGTATCACTACAAAAATGGTATCCATATTCAACCGAAAAAAGCATCGGGAAAGTGGACTGTCGGACTCGCCGCCAATTTCCGACGGAATCTCCGATGGATTTCTTCGAATTTTCAAATTTGCAACGGAATTTCCATCGAGGCTTTTTCCAGTCGGAAATTGGCGGGTATTTTTCAAAAAAAATTTCTAGATATCCGATAAAAACCGAGCGAGACCGAACGCGAGGAGGCCATTTGAGAACGAATGCGATGAGAGGGAAAACGAAGAAGAAGGTAAAAGGAGAACCGTGAAGATTGTCTGTAATCGGTGACAGAATTCGCCGCCCTTCGTAGCCCACTAGTAGGTTCTTCCATCTCACCTATTTTGTTCTTCAAAAATGAAATTTTTGAGTTGGTTGATGTTTGATAGTGATTGATTTGTTATTTATGGAGTGAAAGGTTGGAACCGCCGCCGCCTCCGCCACCGCTTATGGATGTTAAGAATAATTTTAAATTTAGCACTTTTAATTTTTAGATATAAAAATTTGTATTTGCTAGTTATTATATATCTTGTTTGTGGTGGTTCTTTTTTAAAATTTTAAATATACATATATATGTGTAATTAGTTCAAAAAACATATTATTGTTATTGTTAATTTAAATTCATGTTATTGTGTTTTTTCATGTTTTTGGAGATGAAAATTTTTTCTGATGGAAATTCCAACGGAAAAAATTTTCATCTATCGGCCAAATATTGTTCGACAGAACATAATCTCCGACGAGCGTTTTTCCAATGGAAAAAATCCATCGGAAACTGTCTTTTCCATTGAAAATCAAGGAAATTTCCGTCGGAAATTTTGTCAGTATTGAGCAGCATTTTGTAGTATATATTCGTGAAGAAGTACGTATGATTGAATAATTTTATGACAATGTTCAAACTAATTTGCTTAAAATTAACCTTGAACTCATTAAACTATAAGTCTCTCTAGGACTGTGGAACTTTTCTCCATGCGGTTCACAGATGTCGGTATTTACTCCAAAAGCGTTCAACAGCTTAATGAGCTAGTAGTCATGTGGACAAATTTAAGTGCAAAAATATAACTGTTAAAATTAATTAATGCAGTTACATAAAAAAAATCAACAGCGATGAAGAAAATTCGTAATTAACTTACGTATCACCATTAGGTTGAAAATAAATTTTATTGTTTGTGCATGCAGCTTCACAATCAAGTATAGGACTTTTCCTATCTCTTCCTGCCTCTTCATTTTGGGCCGAATAGTTTGGCAACGTAGGTTGAAAAACAAACTGATTACTATATATTATACTGTAGGTTAATAGTGTCAAACTATTGATAAACAAAGGAAGTAGTGGAAGTGCCATCGTGGTAGGGAATATTAGGTTGGATAGATGGGTTCCCACGAGGAGTTTGGATGAAAGGCATCCCATGTGGCTGGTCAATACTGATACCAAACAATGGTGGCTAGGTACATGGCTAGTTAGTGTTGCCACCAAAATAATTTCCAAATGGTTGACTAGAGTTAACAAACCTCCAAACAAGTCAGTAATGTGTTCGCTTAAGTGTTTTCTAATGCATCATTTTGTAGGCTCAATTTTGGTGATAACTCTATCCACACCATTCCTAACGTTTCAACATCGATCAAGTCCACCATTTGCTCTATACATCTGACGAATAAGAAAGACAAAGAAACAAAATACATCAATGGAAACATTAATAGTAATGTCACATTTGGAGGCAAGTCGTAAGGTGTAACAACAATTGGCCACAATATGATATTCTAAATAGTGATAATGGTGTGAAACCATCCGCATATTAACCTAATCTCATATTCCAAGGCTTTGTTCCGAAATTAGGGTACTCTTGGTCAAAATACTTCCAAGCTTCCCCATCCAATGGATGTGGAAGAATACTCGATTCTTGGCAGTGCTCATGGTGCCATCTCATGTGGGCGACAGTACTTTCTGAGGTATACAATCTTTACAATCTCGGGGTTAAATGTAAGTAGTGCATGCACATAGATTTTGACTATATTTATAATAAAGCATGTAACCATTTGGACGACACTCAATTTCCTAGCTATCCATGCCTAAATCTCTCATTTTTCTCAAGAGTCGACGATAATTTTCAGGAATGCGACTTTAAGTAGGGCATGTTCCTTTATCAAGCCAACAACCTTGTGAAACTACATTGAGACATCTTGGAGGCCTGATTTTATACTAAGTAGCCTCACTGACGTTTCAAGCTTAGTTATGTTACACACTTCATATCGATTTTGTTGGGTAGATTCAAGCATACTGTAAAATACCTCAGGATTTGTTTCATGAGAGCAACTTATGTTCATTTCATTAGATGGGAAGACAACATGAAGCATATTCTCTATATGATTCTGATTATTGTAATCATAATTATTATTCATAGATGTGTCATTGCCTTCATGGTACACACTGTGTGAACAACTTGCACGCTCTACTTTTGAATGATCAATCTCCCTATGGCTTGTTCAATACCAGTAACCCTTTATAAACCCCTTTCTATATAGATGAGACTTTACAACATCAAACATATGGTATTATGCATTCTTGCACTGTACACATAGACATCTATAAAACCAATTAATTCTATACTCTTCTTGACTTTATGCAATCTATCAAATATATTTTCTCCCTTCAATGTCAATATGGTTTTCTCCTCTTATACATACATTGACAACGCAATGACCCATTCATATTTGTCAAATCTAGTAGTATTAATTGTTTTATATACCATAATTAGTTTCTATAGTGATATTTTTGAAATCAATTTAACATCAACCATGATGCTAATACATCATACAATACAATTTTTGGTAGAAAATAAATGAACAATGAATATTAACACAATTTCCAAGTACACAAATATTTATTGGTAAAGATGATAAAAAAAACCTGTTTCATTTGATGAAAAACAACACTAAGCTTGGGACAGGAACATGAATAATAGCAATTTTTTGGCTATCCCCCTTCAACATTAATATTTCTTTTTTTGCCAATCTAAAATACACCGCAAATAAAACCAAAACTAATAGCAATTAAAAAAACAAACATTTCCCTTCAAATTTTGCTTCTTTAAATCACAAATTAATTTTAAATAGAAAATTTTAAGAACATTCATGCCGCATCATTACTAATTACTTACAAATGTTATAAGGGAGGAATGAATACACTTTTTTTCACATACATATTTACCCAGCAAAGTATATCAATCTAATTAAAAATATCAAAAATAAACTTAACATAACTATTCAATTTATCCAGATAAGCATACTTAACAAATCAAATTAAAAATTAAACTATTTGCTTCACATTTTATATTTACATATTCCAATAATAACTTTCCACATACATAATTTGCCCAACAAAACATGTCAAACTAATTAAACATATATAAAACAACAAATAAATTTAACAAAATTATTTCATTTATCCAAATTAATATACTTTTAGAATACATATATTTCAACAAAAATATTTAGTGGCACTAACCTTTGAAGTTGGCAGCAAAGATTTTCCATGTGAACTTTGACTAGGGGCAATGATAGAGGCACGACAGGTGCAGCAATCTGGGGGTGGCGGCCGCGGTAGCTTCGCATCGGAATAACTATTCGACCACCATCAAAATCACCAACCAACTCAAAGATTTAAATTTAAGTAACAATTTACTTCAAAACCAAGCAATTACCGATGGTAAAATGACAAAAAGTGTGGTGACCTTTCCAGCGACTCCCTCCCCTACGCTATCACTACAATAACACCAATAGCCAACACTCTTGCACAGGTTCTTTTAAAAAAAATGAATACACTAATGTTCTAATGATCTCCAGCGACAAACGCCGATGGTTGCTCTGGCGAACGGCCATCAATGGTCAGCTGACATGGGTCTTCCTTTCACTCTTGCTCACTTTTTCTCTCTTCTCACTCCCTCTTCTCTCAAAACCTCGCTGCTATCGACCCCCTCGCGGCCTAACAATTAAACCAGATCTAAATTTGTTTTTTGAAATGTGAGTGGAATTCCGACCGAAACTCCATCGGGTTTTCGTTGGATTTCAAACTTTCGATGGAAACCTATGAAATTTCCCAAAAAAGTCAACACCATCCTTTTCCATTGTAAGTCCCATCACAATATAAAAATTTCATCTAACTCATCGAATTTTCAGTAGGAGTGTGCAATGGGTAATATCACTCGTCGCCTTTTCTGTAAGAATGGGGCTACATTTTTGTTGTATATATATTTTTAAAAACTTCTCTACTAGTGGCTCTCTGAAAAGACCAGAGTTTGGTCAAAATTACAGTAAACCAAACTTATAATGCTGAGCCGATGACAATGGCTACGAACCTGAAAGCAACTTTATTGAATAGCAAATATGCAAGACCAACGCAACTTCCTTCTCAAACAAATATATAGCACCACAATTGAACCAATTTTATTGATTCTCTTCATTGATTAGTTATTTAAGTGCAACACAGGAATGGCTAATTTCTTATAATAAAACCGAAACACTAGAAGAGGATTGCAAACAAGACGACCAATTCAATACAAAACCAACGACAACTAACATTAATACGGATACAACGCCTGCCTCTCTATAGCACAACAAACAATCTGAGTTTGAGCTTAAATTCTCTAGTGCAAAACTCTAATTCCTCATTTTAAGTAGCAATAATCGATCGAATACTATCGCACAATAAGCTCAAATCAATTTTGGGCTTTGAATGAAATTGGAGGGTTCATTTCACAAACTAGGATTGGGGTCGCGGTTTATTCGAGCAAGCTTCGATGTTCTCATTTTCAGTCAAATTGGAATTTGTAATCTAACTCATGTTAGTGAACAGCTATCTATGGTTAGAGAAGAAGGGTTGTTCCCAAATCATGGGTAAGCAAGCTTATAGGATTTTGTCTATGGTGGGCGAAGTAGTCTGTTTTGCTGCAGTTGATGGGTCTTGGAACTATAATTTTTCCCCCCGTAAGGCGTGTCGTAATGCCTATAAATTAAATAACCCAAATACCCTTGTAATTATTAAGAACTATAGATAGGGCAAGTAGGGTCGATCGCACGAGGAAATAGATTTAAGTTACAAAGCAATGATACTCTCATAAAAAAAATACAAAACTAAAGACGACTAAGATTTAACTCTATAACTCAAACAATCACAAAAAAAAAAACTAATTTGGAGGGTAATTGAATATAATATTCAAATATCTAACTAACTATATAATTAAATTATTGAGCACCAAAATTATAAACTAATAATAAAATTTATGCAGAATAGAAGACAGCAAACATCACTCAATTAGAAAATTGCTTAACTTTAATATGTAGTTTACCATGTTCTGTTATTTAATCATCGATATATATATTATATTTACTGAATAGTTAAACTGTAGGTTAAGAATGCCTGTAATCCGTATTTTTCCTCACTGTTTAATACACCCTAGAACGTCTGTAACCCATGTTTTTATTTTTACCATCACTTTTTCCTAAATATCCAAATGCAACTAAATATGCAACTATATGCTACAAATAATAAAAATATCTAATTAAATAAAGATAAAATAAATATGAAAATAAAGCTCTAACAACCCCCTTTTCAATCATTTGCTATTTTACTGCTCAAAGAAAACAAGAAAAAAAAAAAATTATCCAACCGACTCTCTATGTATAGTGTATATGAGTTATGGGTGGGAATTTGACCAAACCATATTTTGCAACAGCAGAAATGACCACAAAAAATGAATAGTGGCATCCTTGACAAAAATGAAAAGTATAGTGTATTGTAATTCAAGAACTCTACCCAAAAAATTAGAGAAACTTATGTTGTACTCTAGCAGGCGCACAGTATGCTTGTAGTCCCAGGCAAATGCCTCCAAAAGATAAAATAGGTTTCACAATTGCTAGACAAATTGGTTGGGACAGTTGTTTTCAACGGATGCAATCTGCACAAATAATGTTGAATTTTTTGTTCATCTTTAATTTTAAAATTTAATTTCCTGTTTTTTATTTTATAAAACCTTTTCATTTTATCTTTTTTCTTTTTTGCATTATAAAATACAAATTGTGAGGATTTTTTTTGCCTTTTAGTTTTTTTTACATTAACCACATTTTTTGTACAAAAAAAATTAAATTCAAGAAAGTTTAATCATATTGGATTTCATAAAAAAAAAAAAAAGTGCATTGTGTATGGGCATAAGATAAGTACGTATATGGTATAAATATGTATACGTGGTGAACAATTACATTATATTTAATGAGTATTAGTATAAGATGTGGTGAGCATTAGTGTAGCACATTTGGTTAGCATTATCACATATGTCATTTTAATATTAGTTATGGCAGAATAAAAATTATATCAAAAAAGATAAACAAACTAAAGACCCATTAAAAAAAATGTTCTTATAACTCATATTGTAAAAATTGTTTAGTTCACATTAATAATAATTGAAACAATTTTATCAACAATAATTTTAAAATAAGTAGAAAGACAAACAAATAAAGAATGGCCAACCCAAACAAAAATAATTTATGCTCACTCTATTCCATTAAATTTTTATTAACAATGAATACCTGAAAAATTTGGTGAGCAATCCTATTATGCTTAGTCAGTGTTGGACGTTTTGTGAGCAGTTGAATTATATTTAGTGAGCCTCACTGTCATAAATGGTAAGAAATTAAATTATATTTAGCGAGCATTGGTATATATTCTGTTTGGTGACAATTAGTGTTATATATGGTATCAAGAAGTAATTCACTTAATTAATAGTGTATAAGCAAAATATACGCATGGTATAAACCTTAAGGTGCATGACCTTATCATTGGGAACACTCCCTCCACATTCTAAGTTGTACTTGTGTGGATAAGATGATGCGGGTGAAGGATTCTAAAGGAAAATTTACAGTGAGTTCTACATGTCTCACATCATAGGAGGATAAATGGAGAGGACCTGCAGGTGTCACCGAGAGTAAAATCCAGAAGATGAAGCTGAATAAGCACCTAAAGATGTTCTTGTGGAGTCTATATATGCATACCTTCAACTTGCCAAAACTTGGCTCCAACGGGTTCTTCTTAGTAATGATATTGTTTTCTCTTTGTTGCATAATGTCGAGAGTATTTGCTTTGTCAGTATTTACCTGAGGTTGTTGAGTGGTTTCGGTTTTTGGTTGTTACGAGATGACAAGATATTTTAGTTGCCTAACTACTTTTCCGCCTTTTCTTTCATTTGGTTGTTAGAAGCGTCGGGTACAAGCGTTGTGTATAAATGATTGCAGCTTCCATGCTCTTGATGAATGAGATATATAACAGAATAAGATTCCCTGTCTTTCTCATCTCCCATTCTCTCTCTAACTCACATAGTCACCTTATAACATGGTATCAAAGCCAGCACGGCTGAGATCATGAATCTCTGAATCAAGAAAATTTTCCAAATCCTGATATTTCCGGACTCATTTTTTCTTTTTGATTTATTGTACTGCTTCAACAATCAATCCAGCTACTTCATTGCTATCAATGTGATCTCACTTTCCTTCATTTTCGATCGATTGTTTTGTTTCATCAATTGATCCAGTTTTTCACCTTCTAATTCAGGAATACAATCTCTTCATGATCTATCTTCTTTAATTCATCTATTGCAGAACTTGAGAGAGTTGCTCTTGATCCGTCACATGAGTAGTTTCTGCATCCTTTTGGTCATCCCAATTGCAGTCTGTCATCAGAGCCTCTTGTAGGTTCAAATTTTGTCAAGGGAAATGATCCTATGAAGTCTCTCTAGTATCTGAACACAATTTAGGGTAGTGACTGGTACTTACATTAAACCTGGTACTGCTCCTTTGATTTCTCAGTAGGAACACTTGAGAATGATGCAATGCTATGGTTATCTCCTGGCTGCGTCATTCTATCAAGAAAGACATTGCCACCAGTGTCCTTTATGCTCTACTACGAAACAGATATGGGAAGAGCTTGAACTACGTTATGGACAAAGCTAGGAGATAAAAAATTTTCAAGTACATCGAGAGTTCATTAATCTTTTACAAGGTAGCTTATCTATTTCATCTCTAAGTGCAAAATGCCTTAGGGTGAATATGTTGTGCTAGTTAATATACCATCGTATCCTAGTGCTGAGTATCATGTTGGCAATGCTAGGATCAAATTGCTTGAAAATTAGCAATTGATGCAGTTTCTTGTGGGATTGAATGACAATTATTTTACTGTGGGTGGAAATATTTTCATGACACACCCCATGATTCAAATTAGACAGACCCTCAGCATGGCACACCTAGTACAAAGATAAAGAGAACTTCAGATTAGTCGTCCTTTAGTTGGAGATTCTTTTGCCCTATGTTCTCAGTACAAAACCAATCCTCAACCTTCAAAACAGTATTCATAGCAACAATATCCCTCTCACCAATGCTCACACCAACAATATTCCTGGTAGAACACTTCTTATCCAGCTAGGAGAAATAATCTCGTTTGTAATTATTGTAGAAGAAATGGGCATACTATTGACAAATGCTTCAAGCTGCAAAGGCAAAGAGGCAATGCATCAGTTGACAAAGGAAAGAGGGTTGCTGTTATTACTCAGCATGATGACACCCTTGAGCAAGACTAAACTACCCTATCTTTGACCTTAGAATAGTATGGAAAGTTAATTGCAATAAATATGATCTTGGAACTTCTGCTCCAACAGCAAGGAAAACAACTAGTGCAGCTATGTTAGCAGGTAAGATATTTTGTTTTTCTGTTTCAAAACTAGACTTAAAGGAGATCATTGACAGTGGCGTAGCTGACCATATCACACCCAACTTGCATTATTTCTCTTTGTACACACCTCTTGCACAAGAATCTTTTATCACTATACCAAATAGTGAGCAAGCCAAAATTCACCATATTGGCTCCATTCAACTTACTCCCTCTTTGACTTTATGCAATGCTTTACATGTCCCATATTTAAATTATAACTTATTATCTGCCAGCAAATTAGCCAAGCAATACACTACCCATGTGGTTTTTACTCCCACTTCTTGTTATATCTAGGACTCTTCAATGAGGAAGCATTTGAAAATTGGTAGAGAAGCTGGTGGATTGTACTTTGTGTATCATAAATCCTACATTTCTAATATAGCCAACAGTTCCATTTCTTCTTCTCAGCCAAGCAGTTCCATATCTTCATCTTAGTATTCACCTTGGTTAAACAATAATTCCGTGTTTTCTTTTCCTTGTCAGTTGTCTCCATTAGAAGTATAGCATTTTGGATTAGGCTATATGTCTTTTGACAATATGAAACATATTAATGTTGTCTCATCTTGTGCTTCTAAACCTAGATCAATATGTCAAGTTTGTCACCAAGCTAGATAACACAGATCTCCTTTTCCTGTTAGCACATCTTGTACTTCTCACATATTTGAAATGATACATGTTGATCTTTGTGGCCCTTATGCTAATCCTACTTACAATGGCTATAAGTAATTCCTAACCATTGTTGACGATTACTCAAGAGTAACATGGACACATCGTTTGTCTCATAAATCTAATGCTTTTCCTATCCTCAACCCTTTCATTTCTTTTATTCAAAACTGTCTAGATCATAAGATTTGATAATGCCCAAGAATTCTCTGATAATTCTGCGCTTGTCTTTATGCTTCACATGGCATTGTACATCAGAATTCTTGCATTGGTACCCCACAACAGAATGGGGTTGTTGAGAGAAAACATGAACATTTGCTAGAGATAGCTAGAGCGTTATTTTTTCAATCAAAAGTCCCCATTTGATTTTGGGTTGAATACCTCTTAACAGCCACTTGTATCATCAATAGAATGCCGTCGTTTGTTTTCAATTACAAAACCCCATATGAAGTTTTGCATGGTCATCCCCTTCTTACAAACATCTCAAAACCTTTAGTTCTCTATGTTTTATTTCAACCCCTAAACACAATAGAGACAAGTTTGCTCCTAGGGAATCCTTATGTTTTTCTCAGTTATCCTTATGGAAAGAAGGCGTATAAAATCTATGATCTCACCACCAAGAAAGGAGTCTCTAGTAGAGACATACATTTCTATGAGACCTATTTCCCTTTTCATCATTTAATGGAGCCATCTCTTTCCTCTCCTTTAGCATCACCTGTATTCTTGCACTTTGATAACATTGATTCTCATTTTAATCCTCCTATTCCTTCCTCTTCTTCTTATACTACTTTTCCTACTTCTATTTCTTCCATCTCTTCTTCCACTTCACCTATGTCTTCTCCTTTACCACGTTCTGCTGCTTCAGTTCCTTCATAAATTTCACTAACCCCTTCTGGAATTCCTACTTCCATCTCTTCTACTACCTCAGATTCTTCAATGGTTCCTCTTTCTTCACATGACCATTTCCTTCCTTTAAGAAGGACTACTCGGCCACATAGAAAACCACCTCATTTAGAAGATTACATCTGTTCCAATGCAATCTCCAGTACATCTTCTGATCCATTTACTGCTTCTATTCTGATTCACCTTTGCAGTCTTGTACAATTTTAGCAATTACCTTTCACTTCTCTTGTTCATTCCAAAGCTCTTCTTTCTTTCCATAAATCATCCTCTTATAAACAAGCATCACTAGATCCACTTTGGGTTAAGGCAATGGAGTCTGAAATACAGGCCTTACAAACCAACAATACCTGGACTGAAATTGACCTTCCCCCTGGTAAAAAGGCCATTAGCAGTAAATGGGTATACAAAGTTAAGCTCAAAGTTGATGGACCTATTGAGAGATACAAGGCTAGGTTGGTAATTAAAAGTAAAACACAGAGGGAAGGCATCGATTTTACATAAACTTTTTCCCATATTGTGAAAATGACTACTATTAGGCTTTGTTCTTGCCTTAGCAACTCATAAGCATTGGCAGGTTTTCCAAATGGATGTGAATAATGCTTTTTCACATGGTGACTTATATGAAGAAGTGTCCATGAAAATACCTAAAGGCATTCCCAATCTACACAACAAAGTATCCAAGCTAGCCAAGTCCCTCTATTGTCTTAACAAAGCCTCTAGGCGGTGGCTTGCCATACTTACAGATTTTCTCAAACAATAGGGTTACCTTCAATCTAAAAATGATTATTGTCTTTTCATGGAAGCCATTGGCACCCATCTGACGATTGTAGCTGTCTATGTTGATGACATTTTGGTCACTGGCTCCAATATTAATGAAGTTACAGTCCTCAAACAGCATCTTCATTCAACCTTTGGTGTCAAGGACTTAGGCAATTTGCATTATTGTCTAGGTTTTGAACACCTATCTTCTTGAGGGGTTTTCATTGTCACAAACAAAGTTTACTCAAGACTTATTGTTGGACATTGGTTTTGCCACTTCCAAAAATGTTGCAATTCCTCTACCTCTTCACTGCTAACTGAAACTTGATGAATGGGAACTCCAATTCTTCAAGAGCCCTCTTATTAAAGGACCATTATTGGAAAGTTGAATTTTTTTGACTCATTCAAGGCCAGATCCTTCACATGTTGTTCAAACCCTTAGTCAATTTATGAAGTCGCCAAGGACTTCACATCTACTAGCTCTTGAACATACTCTAAGATATCTAAAAGGAACTTCTGGGTAGGGCATACTTTCAATGCCTCTGGTCATTTGCTGTTGAAAGCTTTTTCTTATAGTTATTGGGCTGCTTGCTTTTTTATTTTTTTTCCCTTTTCCCAGATGATCAGTCACTAGATATATGATTTTGTTGGGCTATTCTCTAATCAGTTGGAAATCTAAAAAACAGCCCACAGTCTCCAAAAACTCTACTGAAGCTGAGTACAGGGCTATGTCCCAGGCTATTGCTGAAGTCACTTAGCTGGTTAGGCTTCTTTCTGAGCTTGGAGTTTCTCATTTGCAGGCCGTAACTCTTCACTGTGACAACTAGTCATCTCTCCAAATTGCTAAAAATCCTATCTTCCATGAGAGGACTAAGCACATTGTGATTGATTGTCACTTTACACAAAACAACGTGCTTAAAGGTCTTTCAAAGCTTGCTTACATCCCAACTACTCTTCAACTTGCAGACATTTTGACAAAGGTTCTTCCTTCTAGTCAGCACAAAGAGATTTTGTCCAAACTGGGTATGGTTGACAATGTTTCTTCTCCATCCCTGGCTTGAGGCAGGTTGCTGAGAGTATTTGCTCTGGCAGCATTTACCTGAGGTTGTTGAGTGGCTTCGGTTTTTGGTTGTTAGGAGGTTACAAGATATTTTAGTTGCCTAACTACTTTTCCTGCCTTTTCTTTCATTTGGTTGTTAGAAGCTTTTGGTACAAGCATTGTGTATAAATGGCTATAGCTTCCATGCTCTTGATGAATGAGAGAACAGAATAAGATTCTCTTTCTTTCTCATCTCCCGTTCTCTCTCTAACTCACATTATAACATACAATGCTGATGAATCTGCCTTCCATTTATTCAGTCTACTTGGGGCTTACACATCCAAGTCTCCTATCTGGGGGATGTCAAGGACTGGTTTTGCTCGCTTTGTCATTAGGGACGGAAGGCTTTCTGCCGTAGGGAAGATAAATTCATGTCATTTAATTTGCTGCCTACGCAATGGACCTGATTTGGGCAACTCTTAACACAGTTCAAAAAGGGCTGGAGATGCATGGATGTTGGCCTGGATAGGTTATGCTGTGCTATCTCAGCTTCTACAGCTGAACGACTGAAAGTGTTTGCTGACAAGGAGTAGAGTGTCGACGTCAAGAGTGGCCCCTGCAGTTGGTCTCCTGCCCCAAGGGGTACTTATAAATTTAATATTGATGCAGCAGTGAAAGGCATATATGTGGCAGTCGCTTAAGCTGATAGTGATTGGGATGGGAAAGTGATTGGTGCTGGAGCAAAGAACATCGAGAAGTGCCCTATGGCCATGGCAAAAGCGTCGAGGTAGCAAAGAGAAAGCAACATACTGTAGTGGTGGTCAAAGGGGATAATCAAGGGTTGATGAGAGCATTACAACTACTTCACGGCTAGCTCTGATTATGGAAGAGGTATTCAAATGTCAATCGGACTTCAAAACCATTAAGTTTAGTTGGGTCCGGCGATATAATATGCACCAGCATGGCTCACAAGATTGCCATGTGGTGGCGTTCATTTACTAGCTGCTCTAAAGCATATCTCTCCATCACATTCCAGAGGAGCAGAGCTATAGACTTCTACTTCTCTGGGTCGTTTTGGTCTGCTTTGCTATGCTCTCTTTGTGCTTCATAGTATAGTGTGCATAAGTTTTATGTTTAGTGTGAGTCACTAACATGTTAAGTATGCATTAGGTATATATTTAGTATAGTGATGATATGTGTCTCTGTCGCAAGACACTTTTAAACGTCCTACTTTATTCTAAATTAATGTATTTTACAATTTAAAATCACTCAATTCTCAATGATAGTACTTAATTATAAATAGCTAAGCTTAAATATGTGTCGGCTACGCCGATGAAATATTAAAAAGCACCCTAATCAAACCAACCCTATCCATGAGGGCATATATTGCGTGTATTTTAGAAATATAGTAAATTATAAACAAAAAGATGACCATACACAATTTATAAGTTGTAACATACTTCCATTATTCAATCATATAATTTTTTTCATTTTAAAACATGATTTTTACGTTAAAACATGACACTTAAGAAGTGTCTTCGAGCAAAATATTTATTATTTTGTATATTTAGTATGAATATTGGTGACATGCATATGATACTAATGCGCGGAGGATAGACTCTTGTTTTTCGGTGGGAAGTGCCACGAGAGTACCACTTATGAACTGAAAAATTAGATACACTCACATATTATGATCTAAGAGAATCATAATCGCCCATTTTAAATTTTATGCATCTCCTTTATTTTTCTCAAAATATTAATACATCATTTGCTCTTTGAATTATATCGCCTCCCCTCTTAATTTTGTTTTATCTCACGAGTCTTCCTTCTTCATTTCATTTCTACCGGAAAAGAGAGTTTTATGTCTTGAAGGATTGTGATTGTAACTTGAGGTCTTTGATGGAGAGTAATGAGAAACTTTGAGTCCTTATTAGGGTATTACTACAGGGTTTGTGAAATTTATCCTAGCTATTAGATTATACGTATTCGTTGAATCTAAAAAAGATTGGCACAATCATGAATACTTTATTTGGATTTTAAATCAGGATATAAAAATTTCCTATTTTTGTCATTTGAACCTGGTTTTGACATGAATTAACACTCATTATCTATCCAACCTCGAAAAAATCTCCATCAAGAAAAATATTCTATCTACTGAAATATCCTTCAATTTGTCCAAATTTAGATTCAATTCACTCCCAATTATTACTAGATCTAAGGAAAAAGTAGCTGACTTCAGCCGTCCCTATCTAGCTAAAAGACATGCCTTTTTAAAAGAATTGTCTAGAGAAAACACACGCAAAAAAAAAAAGAAGAACCTTAATGCTATATAACATATTGGATGTGTTTGATAGGGTTGATTTCACAGAAAATAATTTTTCATGCAAAATGACTTTCCATGTAAAATAATTTTTTAGCTCATATTTTCAGTTGTTTGGTAAAAGAAAAAATGAACTTTCAAAAAAATGAGTTTGACTAACAAAAAAATTGACAAAAAAGATAAAAAGAGGCACATTAATGAAACACAAAAAATAAGCAAGAAATTTAGAAAAATGAAAATTTATTTTTTTCCTTTTGGGAATTACATTACAATAGTGGTGTCATCAGGTCAAAGCTATGATAATATGTACATTTGTTAATTTTTTTGATATTACCTACTGCCTATAATTTGATACTAGCAACACTTCGATTTTCGACCTTCAAGTAGGAATTCAAATAAACAAGAGAAAAAACCTAATGAATTTTTCTATCTTCTTAACCCTGGCAACAGCACGATATAGAAGCTAATCTTTAATGTGCTACCTTAATTTTCAAACCATATGTCACTGACTCAATCTTTGAATCATATGTTGAGGAAATAGACCTAGAAGAGAGAAATGGTGCGATACCGTGTGAGAGCTCAAAAATGTAAAATCAACTTTTGCTCTATTCAAAATGAAAATATTTCCCTTCATGCTACGAAAAATGATTTTTTCTTGAAAACAAATTTTCACTCCTTGATTTATTAAATACCCTAAAATAGAAAATTCTAGGAAAAATGCTTTTCAACACTACCAAACACACCCATTATTTCTTTCGAAATCAATGCCCGGGGAATTTCATTCATATTCACAATCAAGCTTTTATTTAATATATATTTCTGGTACCAACCACATACCTAATAAAATAAGAAATACATTAATCCTATTTTATTCTCAGTGTACCAACTTGATAATTAAATTGACTCAATGTCACATTGCCATCGCCATTACTATTATTCACTCCCATATACCAAATGCCAACCAAAGTGTCAATAATAAT